>JAACNH010002901.1:0-33780 GCA_019447015.1 Hymenochirus boettgeri
CTCTTTGGCTGCTACTTTCCCAATCATGGAACAGCAGAAGGGCTCAGTGAGGGCAGTGGATTTTTTTTTGCTTTGGGGGGGAAATGCCCTTTTAAATATCTGATTACTAAATACTAATAAGTGTCAATATATCCTGGTTTGTGGGCACGAACATTCCCTTTAAGAGCGGTTAGGTGAAATGTTTCGGCAGCTCCCCGTGCTTGACTACAATAAAACATAGTTGACTAAGGCAGGGAGCATGAAACTGCAGAAGTCATTGCAAAACTTCAACTAATATAACTCTCAAATTTAAGCAAAATGGAGGTGCGATATAATTGGCACGGTATTTAATCTCTGTACAGGGTGGAAGACCCTTGGAGGATACAGTACGTCGATTGTTCATATAGTGGCCCCCAAGACCCACAACTATCCTGGTTCTACATTATCGTGAAATTTTCAATATCGTATGATGGTTGGATGGGTGTATGGCGAATAGCTAGCCGTCGTGTATGCTAAATTTTACTATCGGGACAGTTGTAAAAAAAATACGTTAGTGTCGTTGGGTCGATTATCGGATTGTATGTGGGCATCGCGTCATGTGTCTATGGCTAAATGTCGTTTTTCTGTTCGTGACTGGAATTGTCTATACAGGAGCTTCCAGCCTTTAAAACCACTGATGTTTCCATACAAATTCAAGACCAGCAGGAAAAATATTTGTTATCCATGGACATTAGAATGGAGATGAAAAACTGGGGAAGGGACATTGTGTAGGTACCTAAGGAACATCGACCAAAATCCCAGGCGGTGTTTTAAAATAGTCAATTCAAAAGGGTTGAATAATCTCCAAATGGTGTAATGAGTCTAACCACAGGTTCCGCCTTTCTAAACAAAATATGAAAAAAAATTTTATTTAAACACCCAGGACAATTTAAAATTACTGTTCGTAAGGAAACAATCCAGGGGAATTATTTTACAAATAATTGGATTTTTTTAGAATCCCGACACACAAAAAAAAAAATCCGTTTTCGTTTGTTGTTATAACGTTATGGTTTGCCGAGGTTTAATGAAAGGTGGATGGAATTGCGATATGTGGTTGGAAAGTTTTTTATAAATGACGTTGATTGTCGCTGGCGAAATATTGCTGAATAATTGAAGTGTGTCTCTTTATCTATTTGCCGCGGTGCGAGAAATGCCAGTAATGTAGAGAGTGAAACCGTATTATTGAATATTTCTCATTTCTTCTTATAGACAATGTTGAAAGTGAAGATGTGTGAAACTGTATCTGTGTGGGACTGGCGGGGCGGGATCCCACACTTTAATTCTCCAGGCAGCCATAACATCCGCGTTGTGGGTGCCCAGATTCGGGCAAACTTTCCTATGTTCCTCAACGTAAGTCCAGGGAATGTCACAGCAAATGCCCTTTGTAAAACTCGATGAAACCTCCATAAGACTAGACCCCACTAGCGAGTTTGTGTGCGCTTTCCTTGCTGCTAGGTACTCGCCAATGTTAGTGGGTGTTGTCAGGCCCCTCCTATGCGATTCGGCCCATATTCACAGCGCATGCGATCACTGTTTTGGTGCGCATCGTATGTGCTACAATACGCAACATCAAAGGAAGTGACGTAAAAATCCTGCAGAGTTATGAGAACTGGGGCCTTAAGCTGCAAACATTGTTATATTGGGTCCAGTGACCCCAGAGCTAGGATTATAGGCAATGTATATTTACCTTATTTCATGTGATTTCGCCCCAAATGAAAATAAAAGGGCATGTTCCACCCACAAATGACATTACTATGCAAAAAGCTCTAAAGCTGCAATACTTAACGTTTGTTCATACTTGCTTGGCACCACTAAACTATCTTTTCAGGTCTTGTTCATCATTGTCACAGCAGCTCTCACCCACTGTCGGGCTAATGAGAAGGTCAGGTCTGTGATGGTGACATCAGTGACCAATGAGGGGACTCACTTTTGAGCTCTATGAAAGCTCAGAACTTTCAAGGAGTCTTGAGGTTTTAGCTTTTGGCATCCTCTAGTGCATGGCAATTTCCATTTGAGGTTGGCAGGCACTATAGGTGGGCAGCTAAATCGTGTTTTTTAATAGTAAACATTTTTTGAGACTAAATCGGTCCTCATGTCCCAACGTTCCCATCTAAATAGGGCACAGCTGGGCGCATACAGCAGGGGAGGCCTGGAAGGATGCCTGGAATCGCAAGGTCACAGGTGACCAGGAGTAAAGTTCTATAGCATACAATCTCTAGAAACCAAGTTTCTAACCATGGGTTGGGGTGGTGAAGCATGAGTTCCTACATTCAACGATCCTTTGTTTGTGGAAGACCATTGCCAAGAATGGTTTTAGTTTACAAAAATTGCCTACCCATCATTATCATGAAATGTGTCACAAGGTTATAACTAAACAGTAAAAGGTTTAAAAACACATAAAGACCAGGCACCTACAGGAACCAAAGCAAGTTGGCCAAAGTAGAGTCTCCATGAGTCTCTTTAGTATGAATGTGTCTAAATAAAATCAGAGCCGGTTCAATAACGCAAAATTCTTTTTTCTGTACAACAGGTCTCGACCCAGTGGTCCCTTTTGAGAACGCCACTGAGGTCCAGACTGGATCCATCCAGATGCTAAATTTGTAGATGTCATTTAATTGGGACACGCGCCACTGATCCCTAAAAATGGGGAGGCATTATAGATAGAAATGGCAATCAAAAAAACCTTATATTATTGGTCAAATGTGTTCACCATTGTAACCTTATGCTCCAGGGTATGGAATGGGTGCAAGAGGTGGTATGAGATTTCTATCCCAACGGAGGAGAAAAATGCCGGTGTAGCAGGAACCTACTGACCGCGTTATGACATTAATGGGCTTTTGGGATGGTTAGAACATCGTTCCATAACTAGCGATTCTGCCGGGGGACATGTGAAATCTCCAAATCGATTAGAACAAAACAGAGACAGAACTTTGGTTTTTAACCTTTATCTTGATTTTCAGTTTCAAGAGTTAATTTTGAGATTTGTAAGTTCGACTAAACACTACTAGTACTAGAACTTCCGAGGACTATTCTCCAGGTGTCTTATGATATCATTCCAAACTGTTCGGTTCTGAGGCTATGGGACCGTGTTGTAGTCTATGCGTATATTGGGTGCAGTGTAGGATGTCAATAAGACAGAGAAAGAAAGAAATTTGGAAGATTTGGTAGCTGTTTCCCTAGTTTGATAGAAATAGATGGGGGGAAAGTAACGTCCTTCTCTCCAAGTACCGCATAAGATCAGTTAACCCGAACCGTCTGTTGGGAACAATTTCGAGGGTGCTGCTTCCAAACCTGCCCAACATGTAAAAAATTAGATCTACTATAAGTCACAAATAAAAGGAGAAGGCACAAAAGTGATAAAAAAATAATTTACCAACAGCAGGAATACTGATGGCCACTCGAACGGATCCGAACCCGGATCCGCAGCGGATTTACCTCGTTCGTGAACGGGGATGGATATAGCGGGTTTTTCCGCCTTCCGGACTTTTGACGAACGGCGTTGCGTTTTGGAAAATTTTGAAATTGCAAGGATTTCTCGTATTTTCAAAAATATGGGAAAATATGACGAAAAATGCGCGTAAATTCAAAATTTCGCGGATTTTCACATTTTTGGGACAGAGCAAGCCACATTTTCGGGTCCGGATTTTCGAAGAATTCCTCGTTTTTGAAGAAGTATTTTGCCGACTTTTAATATGGTTTTAATGTGTCCGCTCGCGGATTTCGAATTTTTCAAAATTCGCGTCGGATATTGAGCGACCGGATTTTGCGAACGTCGGACATCTCACTAGGAATACCAAAGGAAGGGCAGGACTACTAAGGAAGGGCGGACTACCTAAGAAGGCAGGACTACCTAAGGAAGGGCAGGGACTGACCTAAAGGAGGGCAGGACTTACTAAGGAAGGCAGGACTACTAAGGAAGGGCAGGATACCTACGGAAGGGCAGGACTACTAGGGAAGGGCAGACTCCCAAGGAGGCAGGGCTACCTAAGGAAGGGCCGAGGACTACCTATGAGGGCAGGACCAGGACTACTATTGGAAGGGCAGGGACTACCAAAGGAAGGGAAGGACACCTAAGGAAGGCAGGACTAACTAAGGAAGGGCAGGACTACTATGGAAGGGCAGGACTACAAAGGAAGGGCAGGAGCTACTTAAGGAAGGGCCGACTAAATAAGGAAGGGCAGGCCTACCTATGGAGGGCAGGACTACCTAAGGAAGGCTGTGGCACCTCCTGTGGTATTTATCAGAACTACGTTTAAATAGAGACATCACTTTAATTTTGAATGTGCTTTTTAAACTTTTGTTGGACATTTAAGTTACTTTCCACCTGCAGGTCATTGGATCAAACAACGAGTATCACTTAATATCACATTATAAAAAATAATGTCGGGGGAAAGATCTTTTAGTGGAAAATTTCCTTGTAACACTACACAAAAAATACCTTATCTTATCGATAAATGAATACACTTGCTACGTAGGGGATTTGTTGTGCCATGCCTTTTAATTCAGTACTTGGTTGATTCAGGCCAGTATCCTCTCCCTGACTATCTGTGAGGGAAGCATGCTAGTATCACTATGAGGTAGCACATGGAGAGCAATTTCTACCATCATTGCAGATACACCAAACTGTCACCATTCATATTTCCACTATTACAGTAAGAAAAACTGCACCACAAGTTTTAGTTAATTAAAGAACTTGGATGGGACGGAACCGTATGATTGAATATCTAGAGAAAAACAGGACAGTTAAAAAATGGTTTACAGTGATGGAGACAAATTATAGGTTCCAGCAATGGAATACATCTTAATGTGTCGAAGACCACTCTACCCCCCCCCCCCCGAGGACCCCTAGGGATGCCTGAGAGGATTGCTAGTGTTGTCAAAAGATGTCAAAAGACCATGAGAGATTGCATGCGAGATTGTTATGTGTTTTAAGATGACCAATAGACACATGTCAAAAGGACCCACGTGGACATCCCTAAAGGGACTTGAAAAAAAGAGTTTAGGGTTCACGTGGGGGAAAGGGGTTTTTTACACTGTTGAGAACGGGTAAAGCTATGGAACTGTCTTCCAGTGGACGTTGTTGTTATGGCAGGTTCATTGGCAGTTTAATAAAAAGGGAGTGAGTTTCTGCAAAACAGGAATGTTTGACAATGTACGGGTATTGATTACATAAAGTAGAGTTGGGAAAGGGTTTTGTCCAAAACTGGTGGGTGAGAACGGTATAAAGCTGATGGGAACTGTCTTCCACGTGGACAATTGGTATGCAGTTCATTGTCAGTTTAATAAAAAAACTGGGGATTAGGAGTTACTGCAAACAAGGATGTTACAAGGTAATGGGATTGATACATAAAGTAGAGTTGGGAAAGGGTCTTTTCACTGTGGAGGAACGGTATAAAGCTATGGGAACTGTTTTCCAGTGGACGTGTTATGGCAGGTGTCATGGTCAGTTTAATAAAAGCTGGGATGAGTTTCTACAACAAGGAATGTACAGTTACTGGGATTGATACATATAAAGTAGAGTGGGAAAGGTGTTGTCCACTTGAGATATGTGGTAAAGCTATGGAAACGATTGTCTTGTCCAGGTGGACGTTTGTGGTTTATGGCAGGTCATTGTCAGGTTTAATAAAAAGCGGCGATGAGGTTCTTATACAACAAGGATGTACAAGTTACTGGGATTGATACATAACGTAGAGTGGGAAGGGTTTGTCACTGTGAGACGGTAAAGTATGGAACAATGCTTCAGTGGACGTGGTTATGCCAGGTTCATTGAGTCAGTATAATAAAAAGCTGGATGAGTTTCTACAAACAAGGAATGTTACAAGTTATGGTATTGATACATAAAGTAGAGTGGGGAAAAGGGTTTGTCACTGTGAGAATGGTTTACACGCTATGGAACTGTCTTCCAGTGGAAGTTTGTATGGCAGGTTCATTGGTCAGTTTGAATAAAAAAGCTGATGAGGTTTCTACCATAAACAAGAGGAAATGTTACAGTATGGTTATTGATACAAAAGTAAGAGTTGGGAGAAAGGGTTTGTCCTGTGAGAACGGTTTATAAAGTATGAACTGTTTGCCAGTGGACGTGTTTATGGGCAGGTTCATTGGTCAGTTTTTTAATAAAAGCGGAATGAGTTTCTGCAACAAGGTGTTACAAGTTACTGGTATGATACAAAAGTAGAGTTGGGAAAAGGGTTTTTCCACTGTGTGAACGGTAAAGCTATGGAACTGGTTCCAGTGGACGTTGTTATGCAGGTTCATTGGTCAGTTAATAAAAAGCTGGATTGAGTTCTATAGACACAAGGAATGTTTACAAGAGGTTATGGTTTGATACAAAAGTAGAGTTGGGAGTTCTGTCACTGTGAGAACGGGTTTTAAAGCTATGGAAAGGTCTTCCTACGTGATTCGTTGTATTATGGCCAGGTTCTGGTCAGTTAATAAAAGCTGGGATGGTTTCTACAAACAAGGAGAATGTTAACAAGTTAGGAATGATGATACATAAAGTTAGAGTTGATACCAGGGAATTTCCCATTGCCACTTGGAGTCAGAAGGATTTTTTCCCCCTTCATAATTTGTGGTGGGGTTTTTTTTTTGCCTTCCTCTGGATCAACGCAGTTTTAGGACAGGGAAATGAGGATTGCTAGGATGGGTGGACGGATGGAACCGTATTGTCTTTATTCAACCGCAAATACTATTACTTACTAATTACTATGACTATTACTTACTGTACTATCCTATACTATCTGTACTGTACTAACTAGGTACTTCATACTGACTTACTTATACATACGTATAATGCATACCTATAAGCTATACTATACTTGTCTTACTATACTATACTATACTGTACTCGATACTATAACTGTACTGTATTCTATCTGTACTTATACTGTACGGCTATTACTGTTACTGATACTACTACTGACTATATGTACTGTACATGTACTATACTTTACGTTGACTATACTAGACATGATAGTACTGTACTACTGACTGACTACTATACGTAGCTATACATATCACTATTACGTACTTAGGCTACTGTACTGTACTATACTTACTACATACTTACTGTACCATGACTATGACTTGTACTATACGTTTACTGACTATACTATATTATGTACTATACTATACTATATAATAGTACTGTACTATATCTATAACTAACTATAACTATACCTTATATTACTGATCACTAGACTATATTACTATACATACTATACTATACTATACAGACTATATTACTTAGATACGATACTATTACTTACGTACGTACGATAACTTACTAATATACATACTATTACATACTGTACAGTACTGTACTGACTATACGTACTATATAGTACTATACTGATAATGTACTACTATACTGTACTGTTTTTACTATACTATGACTATACTATACTTACTATACTGTACTATACTATACTGCAGACTATACTGTACTATACTTACTCATACGTATACTACTATACTTTAATACTGTACTATATACTTACTGTACTATACATTACGTAATATCACTGGTACTGGTACTGGTACTATACTTAGTATATTCTACTATACTGTATTACTATACTGCGCTGCTACTTTACATACTGTACATATACTATACTACTGTTACTATACTGTATTACTAGTACGGTACATACATGACTGACTGTACTATATATACTTACGTACGACTGTACTTACTACTATAACTATACTATACTTAAGGGGACTTACTTATACTGACTATACTAGTACTGTACTATACTTTACTATACTATACTGTGAGTACGTATAGTACTGTACTATACATACTACTAATGACTATACTTATACATGTACTATACTTATATGTACTATACTCTACTGATACTATACTATACTATCCTATACTAGACTATACTAACTATACTTACTGTTATACTGTACTATACTATACTGTACTGTATTAATACTGTACTGTACTATACTATACTGGTACTGCAATATACTGTTACTAGATACTGTACTATACTCTACTGTACTATGACTTACGTACTATCATGTACTGTACTGTACTATACTATACTGTACTAACTATACGTAACTGTACGTACTAGTACTGTTTACTCTATCGCTACTGTACTAATAACTGTACATACTATACGATTGTACTGATACTATACTATACTGTACTATACATACTATACTAAAAGGACATAGTACATAGGGGAACGGGTGGAGCTAGGGAAATAGGATTATATCTCAAACGTCTCTAATTTGATGCGTTTAACATTTCGCCTTTCAAACGTCGATGTTCTTGTAGGTCCAATGATATATTGCGTGTAATAACCTTAAGAGTATAAGTACTACACAGAGAGTATCCCTCAACCTGGATGGTTTCGTTGGATTTCCCCAGCTCATCGTATGAAGCCGTTTACCAAGGAAGTCATGAATGAACTGCGCTTCTCATCTGGAAAAACCGGCCCTGGTATTCAAGCATTTTACCAGCAATGTGGAACTTTCAACATATTGATGTTACAATCAATATGTCCTATCTGTGGTAGATAGCGAATGTTCTGGGGTTTTTATATTGTGTAACCTAACGGTGTAAGCTCAGTATTCCCCTCCCTGACTAATGACTATCGTGAAGTCAAGCATGCTAGTAATCCCTAATGGTGGCCCTTACGCACGATATGGCTGATCACAGACGATAATATCATTCAGCCAAAAAATTAGCAAATCAATAAACAAAACTCAGATTGATTTAGTCGTCGGCACCTATATTATGGAGGCGAATATCAAGCAAATACCCATTATCAGATTGATGCCCGTATCGCTTCATCTATGGCCCCACATAAGAACGGCACAGCAATGTCACACCAGCAAATTCATTACTGTCACCCATTTCCACCGTTACCTGCAAACCTGCACACACGAAACAGAACCAGAACTACGATAACGCCT
This sequence comes from Hymenochirus boettgeri, assembly GCA_019447015.1. Lineage (NCBI taxonomy): Eukaryota > Metazoa > Chordata > Amphibia > Anura > Pipidae > Hymenochirus > Hymenochirus boettgeri. Next base: position 8,953 of record JAACNH010002901.1, read on the forward strand.
AGTAGTATTATTGGTTAATAAGGCACTTGAATAGCACCCATTCACCGCGAACCCGAGATTTTTTCAATTTTCGAAAATCGAAAAAGTTGATACAGTTTATCGAAAATTCGAAACAACAAAACTCGAATTTTCGAACTTGAAAATTTGAAAAATTTCGAAAACGGAACGAAACTAAACCCAGTTTCGAACATCTCGATTTACCACCCCCAATATAAATAAAATAAACCATATATATGAGCTTATATAAAGGTTGAGTATTACGTTACCTTACCATCATTGGTCTTTCTGTATTCACCGCAGGTACAGGATTCCCTGTCACAAGTAATGGTTGCCATGCCCGTAATGGGCAAACTATGCGGATTTGGTGCCAGCGAGTTTTAAGTGATCGACATCTATTCTCCTTAATAACTGGAGACGTTAAGCCCTTTCCACGTAAGGGTGAATGTTGTGGAGCTGTTTTGGGGTATAAACGGCAGTTTGATACGGGGAAAAGGGATTTACTCACTGGCGGGATTTTAAAGGCAGCTATTCAGCGGGCATTTTAAACCAGAGCCACCAACTAGCGCAAATGCGATATTGATATAAACAAGGGTCAGATGCGTGGTCTCTGTGCCATAACACACGCGCATCCAACGCTAACATGAGTTAAAGTCCCACTAACCAAGAGCGAACCGGCTAGAGCAACTTGAACTCAATATATTTGCCCAGCGCCTCTGGGTTGTAGTAATTTCCTACAATGGGGGGTTGTAAATTAGGATTATCACTAAACACCAAGAGCACTAATACCTCTTGGTATTTTACTACTGCCACAGATCGCCCCAATGGCTTGGGGGCATGATATAGGGAAAACTCTTGGATATACACCTGTACAACACCGCCCTTAGACCACAGGTCGGTACACATATGTTGTTATGGTAAAAGCCTTCTGGATATAAAGTGATGATGTGTTAATTATGTGTGGGTATATCGGTGTGATTAGTGTGATGGTGATGTGTGTATGATGGGTTGTGTTTGTATATGGTGTGACTAGGGGTATATAGGTGTATATGATGTGGATATGATGTGCTGTGTAAGTGTTTATTGATGGTATATGGATGTGATATGGTGTGTATATGGTGTATGATGCTGTATAGTGTGTGATATTGCTGTTGATCATGTGTATATGATGTGTATAGATGGATAGGATTAATGGTTATGTGTATATGCTGTGTATATTGTAGTAGTGGATATGTGTGATTGGTGTAGCTTGAATTGAATTGTGTATATGATGTGGTATATGATGTAATGCTGGTATATGATTGTGTATATGATGTGTATATGATGTGTATATACGTGTGTATATACTGTGTTGTAATGCTGTTATATGTGCTGTGTATATGAGTGTAAGATGTGTATAGTGTTGTAATGCTGGTATTATGATGGTATATACTGTATATGATGTGTATATCCTGTGTATTATGATGTGTATATGCGGATGTCTATATTATGTGTAGATACTGTGTAGATGTGTTTAACTGTGTTATGGAAATATGTGTATATTGCTGTGTAATATTGTATGTTGGATTATTATGTGTATATACTGTGTATATGAGTGTGATATACAGTGTGTATATGCTGTGAAATATGGATGTGTGATATGCCATGATGTTATGATGTGTATATGTGGTATAGGATGTGTGTATATTACTGTGTACCGTTTAATACTCGAATATAAGCCGACCCGGTAATACAAGTCGGTACCCATTTTGTACCTCAAAATGAGTTAAAAAACCAATTGAACTCGGGATATCGGGTAAGTACGGAGAAGGAGTATAGTTTTCTATGGATCACTACCACGCATGTCTGATCTACCTCCAGCCAGATACACTATCTTTGGACCCTCCCCCAGCCAGAATTTAAACACTACCTCCGCGCTCTCCCGACCAGGTATTATTATAAATTAACATTTCCGCATTACACGTAATTCATGTTTGGCAGCTTTAATTTTCATTTCAAGGATATGACCAGAATATTCGAGAGATGTGGAAGTGGTCGATACTGTAACACCGCGTCGTACATGGTGCCGGTAACGTCAGTTCGCACAGTTGGACCGAACACATCTCATCGAAGTGCCGAGTAAGTCCGAGTATTCTTTACTTTCACCCCCAGCCTCGATAAAACCTCACTTACTCCTGTACTCGACTGATCCTACGTATCCCATGAATGCATGTGATAGTATAGTGGTAATATACTACCACTGACTAAATCTGCAGAGCTTGGATCTTTTTATCAGCCTGAGAAGAACTTATATTGCCTCGTTCTCAATAGCACCCTGCAACGGATACTCCTATAACCCGTACTTTCCCATGGTCAACTTTCGGATGACTCTTGCACTAAATCCATGCTGTTATCATCACTCCCTCCTTATTCAAACGTCCAGCTTAAACTCTTGTTTATAGGTTAGCTCTTAAGGAATAACTGGACAACTCCAATCTTAATTTACCATCTTATGGGACCCCGGCTTGCACTCCACTGCATGTCGCACCTAACGACGGCATTCCTCTGGTCTCACCATATCCGTCGTTAGTGACTCAGTGATGAGCCTCTTGGGACGGGCCGCTTTCCGGATGTCCTCACAGATCTAGTGACTGACAGTATAACGACAACTCGTTCTTTTAATGTATTATCACATGCCTGTAATAGCTGGCACTTTGTTAACATCGGTATTATCCGTGTAATTTATGACCATGGGTAATTATTAGCGCCCGGTAATGTTGTGATATATATAATCCATAATGTACCATAATTAATATATAACATACATGATAAAGTTCAGTACAAGATGTCTACTTCACAATCTACATGAAATGTATATCATTTAATTATATCATACGGTTCCTTAATTTGGAAAAATATGCCATAGAATAATACAGCTGTCAGATTATCAACATTAAGCCCAGCGTAAAGAATACTCTAACTCATCAATGGTCACCATTCCATGCCGACAAAGTGATTTCTTACGGCATGCCTGATGCAATAGAGAGAGGCCCTGTCCGTCAAAGACGCACCAGTCTTAGAGGATAGGGTAACGTAAAACCTAGGTGAAACTTTCGTTAGGTGTACATGTAAAAAGATGGCCCAGTTGGATTGAAGGCCGGGGATCATATGTAATATAGCCAAAGGGTATGCTCCAGACCCAGGATTCAACTCCACTGCAAAGAGGGTTTACAGCCTACGATTCCTGGTTAAGCACGTCCCATGATCCGTGGAGAGGAAGTCCATGAGCAGCGGGGCTCGTCACGATTGTATCACAGTATCCTGTAAAACGGCAAAGGGTAAAGGTGCACCTGTTTTTATTGGTATCGTTGAAGTAAGATTAACCATGAAGTGTAGCTATTATGACTCGTGGTAGGTGAAGATGGTGGTATGTGGAGGAATAGAAAGTCTGGGACGGGATAGTAATTAGATAAAAGAAAAGAAGGGGGGAAGAGGGGTTGGCGGAGAACTATACATCATAATAATAATAATTAAACTATAGAAAGGGAAAAATAATGGAAATAATTACGGGAGATGAAGGAAATTATAATCAGCAGGGCAATGAAAAAGTAATAACTATAATATCAACGGTACTAGGGAGTTTCTGGAAAAAAGATACCCAATAGAATAAAAAACTGTCAGTAGAGGGGGAGTGAGGGACAAGGGGCGAATAGAAGGTAAATAAGAGGAAGGGGGTAAAAGGTATAGCTGAATAAGTGAGAAATTTACTAGAAAGAGGAACGTGATTAGGAATAAGGGAGAGATGTGACTGAGGAAGAAGTACACTAAGGAATAGGGGAGAAGGAAGTTGAAAGACAGGTAGCGTAAAAGAATGGGTGGAAGAGTGATGAGGCAGTGGGTCAATGGGTAGGAAAGAATGCAGAGGATGCCTAAAGGGGGGTAAGTTACGTGGAAAGGTATTAAGCCAGTAGTGCAGAGAATGGAGAGTCCAAAGCAGAGGGGCGGAAGTAAAGAGAAAGTCCGCGAAGGGGGAGGAGAATAAAAGTGGTGAAAGCAGGAGTAATGACCAGGTTTTTTAATCGGGGAAGCTGAGGGGGGCAGTAAAGGATACAAGGAGAGGAGGCAGGGGAATAAATGGGTCAGGGAGTGAAAAAGGGGGAGGGAGTAATAGGACGAAATGGAAAGGGGGAAAAGAAAGGGAGGAAGTTTAGATTGGGCAGGCAATGATAGGGGTTGGAGTTGGAGCCTTGTAGGGAAGAGGTCGGGTGCACAGGAAAACCACTCGGATGTTTCGATTTTTCTCTGTGAAAATATGAGGCTATTTCATCAAGCGATTAGACAGGGGGCCGGATGGGGCGTGGCGAAGGAGAAGAGCAGGAGTGTAGTTGAATACTTTGAGAAGCTGTTTTGGGGGTTATGGGATTGGGAGGATATGAGTGAAGAGATTAGTTCTGTTTTGGCTAGGATTTATAGGAATATTAAAGCGCCTCGGTCGAAACATAAATAAAGGCACTAAATTCCAGGAAAGTCTATATTTTGTGTACTGCTTGCGCCCCAGCGTCGCTCGGCTATAGAGGGATGGAGCCTTTCAACTTTTTAATATGGTCCGTTAAGCCCGGGTTGTGGGGTTCTTGTGACCAAAGGCGAGCGGGAGGATAAGGGAGCACAACGAAAGGAGGCATTGGAAACCGTGTTATGGTAGGGGAGTAGACGGTTCCGAAACTCGCAAATCCGGGTCCAGCTCAACGATCCGCGAATTTCGAAAAAAATTCGAAAATTGGAAAATCCATCATTTTAAACGAAAAAAAAATCCCGAAAATGCGTGAAAATCACGTATTTCGAAAATTCGGGAAGCCGACGAAAATCCGCGAATCCGCCATCTGCGAACGATGGGTGAAACTATGCCGCGGATCGAACCCGAAGCCGCGGGCAGATTTAAACCTGTTCGCGAATGGCGGATATCGCGAACTGGGCCATCACTAGTAGTGGACAGCTGCCAAGGTTAGGGTCAGAGAGAAGGGAATAGAGTTAAAGTTGTGAGAGGGACAAGAGAGCGAATGGGGGTTCGAAGATTACCCAGGTCCTCTGACATCTAAAAACTTTGATTTTGAGGGTCCCCCCCCCCCCCCTCCGGTCACGGACAGATCGGAAGAGGAAAGGGAGAGTGGAGAAGGTAGATACAGAGCAGATCAGTGGTGGCCCATACAATGGGTCTGGGGCAGAGGCCATTGTGTGTAAGGCACAAGGGAGGAGGGTAAGAGAGAGAAGTTATGGTGGAGAGTGTTGGTATCGATGGGGATGATTGAAATCCCCAAGATAATTGAGGGATTGTCAGTGGGATTTAGAACGGGGGACAACAAGAAGAAGTGGTAGAAGGGGTCAAAGAAAGGTGGTGGTCGGGCGGGTGGGATTAATAAATAACCACAATTCTGTAGGGGTGGGAGAGTAAACACGGATGGAAAGATTAGACGGGAGAGGGCTGGTAAGGTTGTGATGGGTATGAAAGTGCGCGCTCAGAGAGAAGAATACCAACGTTTCCCCCCAATTATTTTATCGGGCCTCCTAGGGTGTGGACTGAAGTGAAGGTCACCATCGAGAGGGGTCAGGTGTTTGAGGACAGTCGGGGTGACAGCATGTTTCAGTAAGACCAGAAAGTGAAGCGGGTGTAGAGATATAATAGTCGTGTAAGTGTTCAATGTATTACAACACAGACTGTGCGTCCACAATGGGCCCCAGATTATAGAGCAGGGGAAGGGAAAGGAGAGGTACATTAGTGATATCTTGGGTGTGTTGTAGGGTACCAGTGGAGTGAAGGAGCGGTTATGGGCAGTAGAATTAGGTGGGGATGGGTGATCATATAGGTGCGGGTATGGGAGTGGGATGGCACCCCCACTCTGTCCCAAATCCAGGGCTCCCCTGCTGTACCAAATGCAGGGCCCCCCTCTTGTACCAAATCAGGGACCCCCCCTCTGTCCAAATCCAGGGCCCCCCCTTCTGTCCAAAATCCAGGGGCCCCCTCGGTCAAAAATCCAAGGCCCCATCATATGTGCTGAATCCAGCCCCCCCCCTGTCCCAATCCAGGGGCCTTGTCCCAAGCCACCGTACTGCAGTCTGTTTAATTGCTGTTCTCCCCTACTGTGTGTTTTTGTGTTTCCCTGCTAGTGGCGAGTCAATAGAAACTGCACGACACTCTCACCTCTAGTGGTGAGTCAATAGAAAGAGAAGACTTTCCCTCTAGTGGTGAGTCAATAGGACACTCAGAGACTTCCCATGCTAGGGTGAGTCAATAGGAACTGCAGTGCACACAAGGTTTTATTTATATAGGATATTATTATATGCTATTATTATTATTATTATTATTATTATTAGATTATTATTATTATTATTAATTATTATTATTTATTGTGGATTTTGATTAAGCGCCAATATCTTCTGTAGCGTTTACCAGTACCATGTATACATTCACATCAGACCTGCCCAAAGAGCTTACAATCTAAGCACATAATTTGACACATACAAACCATCAGGTATGTTTGTTGTGGGGAGGAAAACGGAGCAAGCACGGGTGTAGGAACAATACAACTTTCATGCATGTTTTTCTGCACACGGCCTATGGAACATAGCCAGAGAACTTGCCATTTCTCTGCTTCAGTTGACTACGAGAATCCAGATCTTTTCACTGTAGATCATGTCAGTAGTCCAGCCCACACTGAAAAGGTCTCCTCACAATGTTGGTACCATATTAGGATTTTAAAGATTCCGACGCATTTCCAAAGTGTTATGAATGTACAAGGTTACGTTAGGTAAAACCCTTTGAAAAATTAGCTCGACATCGCAAACCCTCAACAGATGTGTCCAAACCCTCGATTTGTCGTATTTCAGGTTTTCCCAAGATCCGTTAAACTGAAACAGAATGAACAGTTTCAAGCCATCTCTAATCTCAGAATACTGCAAGGCAAATCGCTTGTTCATTTGTGATTAGAATTCGCCTTCCAAGTTTCAAGAAAGTCAAGCAATCCCATTAATAGCCACTGTAACAGAAATCAAAGCCCCAAACCAGATTTCTATTTCACCAAGGTTCAACATGGCGAGCGGATTATTAAAACCAGGGAATGGGGACCACAAAAACCAAAAACTAAACTGTTATGAAATTCTCGTAGGAGGTGGAGATAACAGGGTAAACTGTAATGAAGACCATCGGACTGTCAGTTTATGGATCAATCCAAGTCTCCCGCACGGCATATAAAGGCACCACTAATGACAAACAATTGCTAGGTAAAGTTTATCAATAAAACAATAGTTTATATTACATCAGAATTAGAAAGAAGGATACAGAGTCCTGTTTTCATAGTGATTCTGAAGCAGGAGATATATCCACATTAAATCATTTTAAAATCTTAAGCACAGTCTGCAGTTACTTTCACCTCATCTCCCCTTTAGTACAGATGATACAAAGTAAGATTTTATGATTCTCCCTAGCTCTCTCCTGGCATGAAGTACACTGAGCATTGTCAGAACCAGTGACGGGGGTGGGGAAGGAGGTGGAAGTTTGAATTCACATAGGTGTGGTCGGTAGACCGTGGTAATTGTAATAATTCCACTGAGAATATTTTAGGACTGAGATCGAATTCGCTTGTGCCGTAGACTAGACTCTAGGCATCAGAAAAAATGAACAATAACAAGGTTAAGAACTGTGTTTACCCAGGCTTTGTGCCTAACTCATGAGTCCATCATGTACTCAATGGCCCTAGGGGCTGCTGGGTGGTTGGGTTATTACCGATTAGTGGTAGTTTAGGGGTAGAGCTAGGCAACCATAGGGGACAAACCGTTGGGTTAGCTAGGCAACATGTAAGTTCTTTTAAGTTGAGTCCCCCGGCTTGGCATGGTGGATGGGTTTTAAAGGAGTGTTAAAACAGATGAGACTTTGTAAAAATAAAGGGAATAAAAAAGTTATCTGGTAGGCTAAATTACCCCCAAATCTCCAAAAACTTACAATAGTTAGAAAGATGACAGATGTAGGCAGGGGAGTTTCTAGGCCTTTGGCCACCATGAAACAAACTTAAAAGCCACCCATTATAAATTTCTTTGCAGTGGGCTTCTTAGCGTGATGTTGAGGATAGGTGTTGCTTGTGGGAGGTGGATGTTGTGGGAGACATAAATTAGGCTGGTGATAGGAGAGCTGACAAACATAGCTGGTAACAGGAGGGGCATCTGACTACACTAGTGGTGAAATAGGAGGGGTCTCTGACATAACAATAGTTCCTTTCGTGAAAGGAGGCTCTGACTAACACTAGCTGGGATGAATTAGGGGGAGGGCTGACTAACACTAGCTGTTGTGAAAATAGGAGGGTGACTAACATTAGCTTGGTAATAGGAGGACTGACTTACACAGCTGAAAGGGCTAGCGAAACAGGCAGGGCTGATAATTGTGGAATAGAGGGCTGGAATAACCACTAGCTGGTGACGGAGGGGCTGACTCACACTAGTGGTGTGAATAGGAGGGCGAATTAACACTGGCTGTTTTGGAAACAGAAACATCAGATATCGGAATGAGGGGTCCTGGTCGAGGCCACATTCTTCGTAGCCAGGGTTGGTGTTTGTTATTTGTTGTTTTCGTGTTCGTTCGACGGTCTTGCGTCAGATGTGTTCTTTACAAGGCAGTAACCTTCCTATGTAAGAGCTTGTTTCCGATTCCCTTTCCCTCTACCCTATCAGAAGGGTGCTAGGTTTCCTCCCAAGCTCTTTTACAAGCTAGACATGCTCAAAGGGGACAGTAGAGGGAATAGCATTCAGTCATGGCTATGAATGTCAAGTTTCACGTCCATGACTGACAGCCAAGCTACCGAAGAACCAGGAAGAAAACAAGAAAGTTAACTAGGCGATCGGGCAGTATTTCAAGGTAGTCTTTACATGCTTCAGATTTCAGCATGTGGTGTTAGTGTAGGGGGTTGCGCTGATTTATTTTTTTAATATTTAATCTATATAACAATTTTTCTTTGAGGGTGAATGTTCCTTTTAAGTTCACACAAAAGTTGTCATTTGTTTGAGAACCAAGTTTTTGTATAACTAATAAATTCATACCAAAAACAATTTTGCACTGTACACAGCGGATTCATTAAAACCGAGATACTTACACGGCCTGTTCGAGTGTTTATGTTAGGAATCTGATCCTGGACCACTAAACAACTGGACTTTATCTGGAACAAAGGGCCTTCTCAGTCTCATTCCATTCACAGTTGGTGTGCTAGAGAAGATATCAGTGCAGTATGGGGAGAATATGGCAAAAGACGTACGCTAAAACTGAACGAGGGTTCTTCCAACTGTTTCAGTTAATATCCAGTGTTCTTGGGGGGTTGTCTTAAAGGAAGCTTACACGATCACATTATCATATAATCTGCATTAACAATGTATGAAATCATATTAATCTGCATACAATGTATCATTAATATAATAATCTGCATAACAATGTATAGCATCATATGATCTGCATAAATGTATGACTCAAAAATACATAAAATCATACTACAATTGAGTACAATAGCATAGACCCATCATGTCGAATCATAATCTGATACAAGTTACATCATATAATCTGCTACAATGTACAATGATCATATATCTGAATACAATGTACCAAATCCATATAATATGCATACAATGTTTGTATCATATATAATCTGCATTTACAATGTATGGACACTATAATCAGCATTCCAATGTATGACATCAGTATATAATCTGCATTCCAAGTATGACATCAAATAACCAACATAATGTATGAACATCATATAATAACACAAGTATTACATGTATCATATAATTGCACACAATTGTAATGACATCATATAATCAGCACTCAATGTATGACATTCATATAATCAACACACAATATATACATTTCATTGTAATCTGCAACACAATTTAATTACAGTTAATATTAATCGGCATTACAATGTATGACATCAGATAATCATCTGACAATGTATTACATATCATATAATCTGCATTCTAATGTATTAATATCATTAAATCGCATAAATGTATTACATTATCTATAAATCACATCATACAAGTTTGACTTATGCATTATATGGGGACATACAAGGTATGACATCATATAATCATCATGCAAGTATACATATATTCTATAATCTGCACCAATGTATTACATTATCATGATAATCTGTATATAAGTATTACATTATCTATAATCTGATACAATACGTATGAATCATATAATCTGCATACAAGACGGCACAACGTACAGCGACCATATATATCTGCAGACCAATGACACGACATCGAATAAGTAACATCATATGCCTTAACAATGAGAAATCACTATAATCTGATGAACAATGTACATCACTATCCTGCATACAAGTACCGACATCATATAATCTGCATACAATGTACGACATACATATTAATCTGCATTTGAAATGTATGAAATAAGTATAATCAGCATCAATGTATGACATCTATAATCAGCAATCATGTAGTGACATATTATAATCAGCAATGTATGACATCATATAATCAGCATTCAATGTATAAATCACATAACAGCACTAATATATGAACCATATAATCAACACAATGTATGACATCATATAATCAACACAATGTATTACATTATCATATAATCTGCACACAATGTATGCCATATATAATCAGCACTCAATATAGACATCATCATAATCAACACAATGTATACATTAATCAGTAATCTGCCACACAATGTATGAACATTATCATTAATCCGCACACAATGTATACATTCTCATAAATAAGCGTGCACAATGTATCACATTATCAATATAATCGGCCATGGAGGATGTATGACAACAGATAATCATCATACAATGTATTACATTATCATTATCAGACTGTTTACTGATCATGGCACATTAACAAATATATTAAATATATCATTTATAATACGTGCCATTACAGTATGAACATTCTCATCTAATCATGCATATGAATTATACATTATAATAAATCTATATTACATGGCATACAATGTACATATCACATAATATACATTATAATCACGCATACAAGATCGTATAATAATTACATTATGATACATTCATATAATCGACATACAATGTATGACCTATCATATAATCATCATGGCAATGTATTACTTATCTTAAATACTGCATACAATGTATACATTATCAATAATAATCAGCAAGGATAATGGATTACATTAGATATTAAATCTTCATACATGTATGACTCATTATAATCGCATTACAGTACGGCATCATATATTAAAGATCCAACCATATTACGAATCATTTGGGCATTAACAATGTACACATCAAAATAATCTGCTTACAAGTACGACATCATAAATCTGCTACAATGTACATCTATAATTGCCTACAATGTACGATTCATATATAATCTGCATACAATGCTACGACCATATATAATCTGATACAATGGTATGGACATCAATTAATCAGCATTTCAAGTTTATGACATCAATAATCAGCATTCAATGTATGACCATCATATAATCGCCAATGTATGACATCATAATAATCAGCATTAATGTATTGACATCAATATGAGCACTCAATAATGACCACCAATATGAATTCCAAACACAATGTATGCATCATATAATCAACACAATGATTACATTATCATATAATTGCACACAAGGTAGACATATTATAATCGCACTCAATATATATGACAGTCCATATAATCAACACAATGGTTGACCATTACTCATGTATATCTGCCACCCACAATGTATAACATTATCATAAATCAAGCACACAATGTATTACATTCTCAGTATAATCGGCCCCCAACCACAATGATTACATATATATATGAATCGGGCATTATACAATGTTGACAACAGATAATCATCATACAAGTGATTACAATTATCATATAGGTCTGATACAAGTATACATTATTCTAATCAGCATACATGTATCCATAATCTATCTGATAATCGGGCATACAATGTATGCATCATCATATCATCATGCAATGTATTACATTATCAATAATCTGCATAACAATGATTCCATATCATATAATAAGATAATGTAGTTACGTATTATAATTAATCTCATACAATTGTATGACATCAATCCATCTGCATACAATGTACGACATTTAATCTGCATCATACATGTACGGAATCATTAGAATCTGCTTACAATGTGCAACATATTTCATCAATTAATCATACCATACAATGTGACATCATATAATCTGAACAATGTACGACATCATTATATCTGCATAACAATGTACGAATCATATATACAATGTCGGCATAATAATCTGCATTCAGATGACATCATATAATCAGCATCAATGTAGACATCAATAACAGCATTCAATGTATGGACACATATATATTAATCCGGCAATGTATGACATCATATAATCAGCATTGATGTATAAACATCCACATAATCAGCACTTTTTTCCACAATATCATGGACATAATATAATCACACAATTGTACTGACATCATATAATCAAACACAATGTAATACATGTTATCAGTATAATCTGCACACAATGTATGACATCATATTTAATCAGCACTCAAATATATGACATCATATAATCAAAACAATGATATTACATTATCCTTTAATCTGCACACAATGTAAACTATCATTTCAATCAGCACACACTGTATACATTTCTTGTCTATAACGGCATACAATGTATTACATTATCATATAATTGGCAGTTACAAGTATGAAGTCAACATAATCATCATACAATGATTACATATCATATAATCTCATTACATTTATATTACATTACATTATAATCTGCATGACCAATGTATACAATTCAAATATAATCAGCATACAAGTATAACCATCGGCATAATGCATAAAGTATGGACACATATATCATCATGCAATGTATACATATCATATAATCTGCACACAAATGATTAAATATTATATAATGCTGCATACAAGTAGTACATAATGTTATAATCGCATACAATATGTACATTATCATATAATCTGCATACAATGTATGAATATATAATTAACACAAGTTACTACATTATCATATAATCAGGCATAGATAAGTTATTACATTATCATATAATCGGCATACAATGGAAAGGTTCGTCACACGTGGTTACAAAACAGCCGGTTCGGCTGATAATCAGACCATTTGTCGGGCACTTGTTGGCCGAAGCGCCAGTTAGTTCGGGGATCATTACTGACCGGCTTGGCTGAGATGTCCGAACGAAAAAGATGTTCGTACCGTGGCGGTCTGGGTTAGGCACCCGCGATCACACATGTGTACGAAACCTTAGTTAGTATAGATGCCCTTTAAAGGTAACTGTATGTGTGTTGTACCATGTGTGCCAAGGGGCCTAACCAATAGGAAAGCATGTGTGCCGAGAAGGGCTTTTCCATTGGAAGATCACCAGAATTGGGGCAACTTAAACAAAAATCCCTTTCCTTTATTTCCACCCCCAAAATGGAAACCTGAATACTCATCCACAAGCCTTATCAAGTGCTTGTACAAGTGGTAGTTACCCAAAGTTCCCCCCCCCTTTTTTACCACTGAGACTGTTGTGAGCTTTAGTAATCAAATGAGGAAAATCCCGTTTATTACAGTATTCTATATTACTTTCTGGCAAATGGTATCTGCTCCTCCCTCTGCTCATATGGCTTTTAACAAGACGTGGAGTGTGTGCAGAGGTAGGCAGCATGCCAACACAGGCAGTAATTCCATTGGTTGTTGATGTCAGCAGTGACAGCCTTGATGAAAGCATGGAGGGAGGGGCCAGTTTACTTAGACAGAAGGGGGACAATAATATATTTAATAAAAGGGACTTGGGAATTAAAAGGGATCAGAGGTCACGCAGAGTTGTCCAATAACACTATCTGTTCCATTTATCCAGGTACGAGTTCTCCCGGGAGTAGTGATAAGGTGGAAAACACAGGTCCTACAAAGTCTCACCTCCTGTTACTCCCAATGAAATAAAACTGGGTTTTAAATAAGAGATTGTGCTCTCTCCTCGCAAATTCACTTTAAATTTAAACTCTGATATTTTTTCTATATAAATGAAGGCCAGTTTCTCTTGAAAAAATCACAGTCTGGTTGTTGGCCAGTAAATGGAGAACTAAGGCTGTTTGAATGGGAAAATAATTCTATAAATGTCACATCATGAACTGTACACAATAAAAGATGGAAAGTTACAAACTGCCCAAAAAAGAGGCGAGGCAAAAAAACTGCCCACAATAAAGATGGAGTCTAACAAACTGCCACAATAAAGATGGAGAGGCTACAAAACTGCCAACAATAAAGAGGGAGGATATACAAACAATGCCCACAATTAAAGATGGAGGCTACAAATGCCCACAATAGGATTAAAAGGCTACATGAAAAACCATAGTGGAGAGGGTTCTTCAAGGTAATGGATTAATAATGGGACATTCCATTTCCGGAAATATGTATTAGTGCCCCAGGGCAGTGGAGAGACACTTAGTGAGATGCAAATATTTTCAAATTGCCACTATTGCACTCGTCCTGATGTATAACCATTTGCGGATGGGTCAGGAATATGCAGGTAATTATTCCATAGTTACAGAATATTGCCATTCCTTGCTGGAACCCTTATTCAGGTAGGCTAAGTTAGTGTCAAATAGTTACTACAGGTAGCGTGGGTGCTTTAAACTGTACTCTTAACATTAAAGTGGTAACTATGCATCATGCTTTATTGCATTAACTCTCATCATCCTTTCAAATAGCCTAAGATGATTTATCTGTCTTTACTTATGGCTTGTAAAGTTATAATCTGAGACAGGATAATTGTCAATCTTATCATTGTTAAAATATAGTGAATTAAAATGAAATAAAAAATGGTAATTCGGAATGCAGACAAGAAGGGTAGTTGTGTTGATTGGCTAAGGAATTATATTCAGACGCAATACAGTAAACCTATACAATTGATAAGGTGTATTATATTTACCATCTGGGACCCCTCCCTGGGTTCCAGGAAGCACGATTGTCAATTTTTTTCTTTTGGGGTCTTCCCCAGGGATCTAGGATAAAGGGATGGAAAACTTTCCTAATCAACCCAAATATCGATTTACCCCAATTATTCCCCACCTCCCTAAAGTCAATAAATCAATGAATTAGAGTCCGGAAGGCAGACAAATTATGGCTTAGTATTAAATTCTTTTAACCAAGGACCCACCACTAATTGGGTGGGACACAGATGCAACACTATAGTGAATATTTTAGACTCCTACGTTACAATATATATATATATATGATATATTATATATATATATAATATATATATAAAAATATTAGTACCCCAAACTCCTCTTGCAAACCCTCCTCATATAGCGATACGCCCAGGTGACAATCGGAAAAACGTAGTATATAACATCAGAACCCAGGGCACTCCCGAATTCAAAAGATTACTCAAAATCGGAAACTGCGCATCGACGCAGTTTCACACTACATCGGCCGTCCTCAAGGATCGTAAAGTGCCATGTACTCACACCATCTTTCTAAGATTAAAAGGGCCACTCCCAATTTACCTTAACCTATCCGTGCCTAATCACCTACATGTGAAAAAACTATCAAGCTTATGGTAACACAAACAAAAAAAAACAACGTGAGAATGAAGGCTCTAAAAATCACCATCTTAAAAGGCTTTAAAAAGCAAATAATAAAAGTTATACAGCATTAGCAAAAACTCGTACAAATACTGAGTGTGTTAATAAAACCCAGACACAAACTGACAAGCAGATCCCTCATCTAAAACAAAGACCTTTAAACTTATATCAATACCAAAGGCTTCCCCATCCATAATGACCCTTACAAGCACGGTTATTATAAAATCACCAACTACAAAAATGGGGAAGTGAAACTCACAGAGATTTTCTAAACCCACCAAAAATCCCAAAGAGATGTAGCCGCATATTTATAAAAGGTATACATATGACTGTATATGGAAACCGTCCCGTCAAGGACTTATTACATAAAACGCGGATAGAGATCCATTTCATTCGAGCCCTTTGGGGCCAACGTTTGCAGACGTCTAAGCCATGTGCCTCCAATGAAGAAGGCGTTTTATTCTCTGGAGATACCTTGGTAGTGGTGGGACAATGATCTAAGCCATCACGATTTTCATTTTGGGTCACACCCATATGGTGTAGCACCTTGAAATGGTGGGCCACAGATGTCACCCCGGATGTTTGAGTGAATCTTTGAAGTCCTATCTGGTGAGTTGCCCTGGGTCTGTTGCTGAGTTCTATATATATATATGATATATATATATGATATATCTTAGAGATTGGGGTCTTTTTCCTCAGAGGTCAGGACCGCAATGGGTGCGGCCTCTTCGCGGCCCACCTATGCCAATCCTCTTATATGGGATGGTTGGATCTTACCCGGCAATTATGGAGACGGAGGGAAACCCCTGGGAAATAGGTAGTATGTATGGTCGCTTTATGATGCTTATGTATGGTCTGGAAAGCCAGGATGGAAATAACTTGGTTATAAATTATCTAATATGGAGTAGATATCCACTTTACTATGCGATTTGATCAGTGAAATTACCGTTTCTGGATTGGAATTGAATGTAAACAAAAACTCTTGGAGTGTGTGGAATACATCTTTGCGTTTAGGAAACTCATTTCTGGCAATACAGTATTTGAAGGCTCACGTTCAGTTGTTCAACCAAAAATGTCATCTGGGGTATCCCTTCAGCCAATTTGTACAAGCTAAGGAATATATGCATACCACAAGAGGAGTTTCAACATCCATGCCACCATTTGGAGGAAAGACATGAGGAGATAAGAGGAATTCTCAAGAAAATGGAAAGAAATGCACAGTACAGAATCATAATACGATGTTCTAGAGGAAGGACCTTCGTCATTCCCAGGAAAATAATAAAAACAAAAAAAAAAAAACAAAGGGAATATATACTTTCAACACGTTATGGCAATTTTTAGGGGTTTGTGACATTGTAAGAAAACATTTACCAATGTCTATGTCACAGATAAGCAGTCTAAAATAAAAAGCTCAATCTTTAACTATCAGGGTTATTCAATAAAAGTTCTATCGTTACAATATGTGCTAATTTTTGCCCCAACCAATCAAGATTTAGCTTTCAAATGTTTTAAATAAGATCTGAGTTGGTGGGGCAATTTTGCACCATTTTTTTTTTTAAACGATAAAGAACTTTTATTGAATCTCTTGCATGGTGTTTATAGGGCTGACATGAGGCAATATTAGTAGGAACCAACTTGACTATTAACGTAGGTACTACACTGTGGTGTAGGCCATCATTATGGGTTGTGTAAGATCAATTAGTGGACCTTTCCTCTATATACAACTAAAAACCTTCCTCTAATTACCTATTAATGTGAACTGTAATACAAAAAAATGGAATGTTGTTTCAATTCATTTCAATTCAGAATGCTCTATGGAAGGGATCCGAAGATTAAGCCATTGAAAGGTATTTACCCCCTGCGGGAGGGGTAGCGGTGATACCTTTATCTCCAATAAAAAAGTTGGTCTTTGAATATTTTGCAAAACTCGCTTCCATTAGGGATGAAGGGATTGATTAAGGGATCAGAGCGTAAACTAAGAAAACAAAATAAATAAAACATTAGGTTTCACTAATAACAATTGCGTATATCTTACCTACTTACTAAAGGGATTATTACCATCTCGAGCAGCGTTATGTAAGAGTTACCGTGTTTCTGTTCGGCTTGGCTCTTAATTAACATATGATGATACTGTATGTTGTGAATGCTTTTTAAGTTTGATATCCAGACAGGACAGTTGTCAATCGGACATTGCCCGAAACGCGGAGAGTGGATGATTAGATGTGGGATGCCATTTTGTCCTGTTTTTTTACTGTGCCCATTAAGAGATATAGGGGGGAGATCCAATATAAGCCACTTTTCGTCTAAAACACCACGTTAACACGAAAAAAATTTTCGGGTTAACTGGGTTTTTTTAGACGGGAATTTAGAGCACATGCGCCGTTTTTTTGCAAATGTTTGTTGGAAACCAGCGCGTTGCTAACGAGTCCAAAACCTCTGCCGTTAAGATTTGCGCTACCTCGTAGGTGGAAACTTAAAGGGACATAAGGTTTAGAAGGCGTTAAGGTCGCGCTCCTACCTAGCCCGATCCGCGATGCTAAACTGACGTAATCTCGTTAATCTAAGGTAAAGTAAAGCGAGGATGCCTTATTGATCCCTGTTGTTTTTTTGAGGAAGTTGTGGCCCATTGTATTGGATGTAACTACCAGGGGAGCAGATCCTTCAGGGTCATGAGACAAGGGGGACCCTCATCTTCTTATGTTTCCTAAGGAGAGATATGGCTTCCTCCAAAGAAAACCCCCCCCACATCGTAGAAGCAGGATAGGGGCCCCCTATCATAGTATGTGTGGGGGCTCAGAATTGCTAGTTACGCCACTCAATAGACGCAGCTCAGTGAATCTGGAGGGATTTTATACAGGGAGAGTTAAGTAGGTGTCTTTTTAATTAAAAAGACGTTAAATCAACGCAGTCGTTTTTCCATTGGGTGCCCAGCACAGTTTCCAACCAGAAATGGGCACAGCAAAAAACCGCTCCGGTAACGCCTCGGCTGGATGTGGGCGTAACACCCGTTTTTACACCTGTGGTTTAGGCTGCGCCTCAGCCTTAAATTTCACCAATAATCGGTAGTAGCAAACTTGTCCTAGTGTGTCCCACATGTCACTGCCAAATTGACTGCACGTCCCAATAATAAAGAATATCGTGATATAATAGGAAGTAACAGAATGTGCTTTAAAGGGGCAAGTCCTCCCCACAAATCTAAAATGAACCCCCGCTGTATAGTTGTGTAGTAGACTTACCTTACATCTCCGATCCAAATGGTTCCTCTGCGTTGTCCTTGCGCTGGAGGAAGCTGATTCAACCCTCCCTCACCTCCAGATCGTTGCCCTAGGATTTAAAGTGTTGTGCTTAAACCCTTCTTCTTCTAGGCTTGTCTCCACTCTCCAGCCCAATGTCCGTTGTAAAAAATATTTTTACGAGGTCTTCGTTACCTGCGGATTCCCTTGGCCGCGCAGCCAATCACGAGACGCGGGCGCCGGCGGCCACTAATGTTACTTCGCTTCACGCGGCAGGGCAGCAGGAAAGAAGAGGTAGGGTTATAAGTAAGATCGTCTGCTTGTTTTTTTTGTTTTTTTAAACTGACATACGGTGTGTGTTGGGAGGGGGGAGACACTACACTACGGAAAGTGGGGGGGGACGTGTATTTTTCGGCGTGGGACATACCCTTTATAATAATTAAGACAAAAGACTGAAGGGACAAGCGTCTCACAGCGCGTTTGTCAATAAAAATTAATTACTGTCAGTAACATTTGTGATTCAGAGTTGGAGGGGATCTAGGAAGAGGTTTTAGGGGTGGGACCACATTTATAAACAGACTGACGGGACAAATCTCACGTGTGGCTAAATTGTAGAACTTAGTAGGTGATTTATATTTACCCCTTTTTTAAGGTAAATAAGATGACATGTTATAGAAGTTTTCAACATGATCAGAACGTACCATTTTATGGAACATACAGTGGAAATAGTTACTACAGCAACTGTTCAAACTGCAAACAAACTGGAATGAAGGTTTGACACATACTCCCTCAACATATGTCTCCAGTATCACCATGAAGACAAACTTTGCCAGATCTGTCAGTGAGTCTTCACCATGCACCTAAAAGGGTGATTGGTGGGGTGGGGGGTGGCTCGTGACTTATTTTACGGAAGGCGTGCGTAGGAGTCTTATACCACATCTTAACGGGCCCATACTCATAAGACTACTAGGGATGATAATGATTCAGAATAGAATGTTCAAAGGGATGAGACACATGATCCAGTAAGAACTAGTTTAAAGGATTTAGGACATTCTTTAGGGCAGTTGGAAAGTGGTTTTTGCCACTCAATGGAAATCGTAAAAAAAGCACATGGGACAACTGGAGTTTAACCAGTGAGTGGTCACCTATGCGGAATCATTGGTCTCCAAATTAAATCAATGGGAATGAAGTTTTTGAAACAAGAATGTTACACTTAGCTGGCTATTGCATAACATTGTCTCAAGTAGCCCATTGAAAGGGTTGTAACTATGTGAGCTGTTGTGGGGGTAGGTCAGTAGCCTAATAGTACTGGAAGGAAAAGCTGATTCAGTGAGCGATTGTTATGTATGTGAGTATCATATGACGTTGACATACAATAAACAGTCTGGGGCATGTGTTGGCCAAACAGAATAGTACACGATGGTAGAGACTTAAAGAGCAGTTGGGAAAGGTTTTTCCGTACGATAACGGTCAGGACTTATGGAGGCATTCAGTTAATTAAAACTGGATGGTTTTCAAGGAAGTTACAAGTCTGGGGTTAAAGAGGTGGAATTTTCACATGTGAGAAACGGTAAAGTCTATGGAACTGTCTTCATTGAAGTCGTTGTTATGGGTTCAGGTTCATTGGTCAGTTTAATAACAAA
Source organism: Hymenochirus boettgeri (assembly GCA_019447015.1). NCBI lineage: Eukaryota > Metazoa > Chordata > Amphibia > Anura > Pipidae > Hymenochirus > Hymenochirus boettgeri. The sequence continues at coordinate 29,464 of JAACNH010002901.1, forward strand.
GCTGGATGAGTTTCTGACAACAATGGAATGTTACAACGTACTGGTTGATACATAAAGTAGGCTTGGAGGAAAGGGTTTTGTCCCACTGTCCTGAGAACAGGTAAAGCTATGGAACTGTCTTCAGGTGGACGGTTGTTATTGGCAGTTATGCGTTCATGTTTTTTAATAAAAAGCTGGATGAGTTTCTCCAAACAAGGGAATTGTACAAGTACTGCGTTATGGATAAAAGTAGAGTTGGGAAAGGGTTGTCACTGTGAGTGAGAACGGTTAAAGCTATGGAACTGTCTTCAGTGGACGTTTGTTAGGGCAGGTTCATTGGTCAGTTAATAAAAAGCTGGATGAGTTTTACAAACAAGGAATGTTACAAGTATACTGGCGATTGATACATAAGTAGAGTTGGGAAAGGGTTTGTCACTGTGGTGAGAACAGGTTGAAGCATGGAACTGTCTTCCAGTGGAAGCTTGTTATGGCAGGTATTGGTCAGTTTATATAAAAAGCGTGGATTGAGTTTCTACAAACAGGAATGTTCACAGTACTGGATGATACAGTTAAAGTAGAGTTGGGAAAGGGGTTGGTCACGTGGGAACTTTGTGTTTAAAGGTATGGAAACTGTCTCCAGTGGACGTTGTTATGGCAGGTTCATTGGTTCAGTTAATGAAAACGCTGGATGGTGCTCAAAACAGAACTGTTACAAGGTACTGGGATATGATACCTAAAAGTAGAGTTGGGAAGGGTTTGTCACTGTGAGAAACGTTTGTAAAAGCTTGGAACTGTCTTCCAGTGGACGTGTTATGGAGTCTTGGTCCCGTTTAATAAAAAAAGTGGATGAGTTTCTAACAAAACAAGGAGGTTAAAGTTATGGTATTGCTGACATAAAGTAGAGTGGGGAAGGGTTTGTCACGGAGAACGTTAAAGCTATGGACTGTCTTCAGTGGACGTTGTTATGGCAGGTTACATGGTCAGTTTAATAAAAAAGCTGGGATTGAGTTTCTACAACAAGGAAATGTTACAAGTGTGATGGGATATGATACATAAAGTAGAGTTGGGAGAGGGTTGTTCCACTGTGAGGAAAACGGTAAATAAAGGCTATGGGAACTGTCTTCCAGTGGACGTTATGTTTATGGCGAGGTTTTATTGGTCAGTTTTAATAAAAAGCTGGATGAGTTCTATACAAACAAGGATGTTACAAGTACTGGGATTGATACATATGATCAGTAATTCGATGCCTTTAGGAGGAAGAGAGAAAGAATTCCTATAAATGTGGGGGTTTTTGCTTGCTCATGACAGTGGAGAAGAAGGATGAGGATTATTCTAAAATTTGCTATATGGTCAAACCTCATCGATACTAATCAAGAATTAGGTGGTCAGTGTTTTATGAGCGAGGTTGGATCATACTAGGATGTGAGGTCGTCAGTGTTTTTATTAAAGAAGTTGAAGGGTTCGCTACCTTATACGGAATTGATGTCTCGCGTCTCTTATATAAAGGAATGTTTAATCAGGCTTATTGAAGTTGAGGGGGGTAGTAACCTAAGAGGAAATTTGGAGTAGTCAGCCATATTAAAGTAGTCTTATAAGGGAATGAAGGTGGTTCTGACCTTATTAGAAACGGTTGTAGTTGGAACGTGTCCATCCTTATGTGGGAATTGTTGGCAGCAGGTTGGTCAGCTTAAAAAAGCTGGTAGTTTTACAAACAAGGGAATGTTGAGGAGCAGTCTTCTGGATTAAGTTGTGGGAGCAGTCAACGTATAGTTAGGGAGTAGGGTTATGGCGTGCACTATTAAGGTGTGATATCAGTGCACTTATAAAGGGATGTTGGAGTAGGTTAAGCTATTAAGGAATGTTGCTTCTGAGTGTCCGACCTTTATATAAGGGATGTAGGAGTCGGTCAGCTCTTTAAAGAATAAGTGGAGTGGTTGTCTAACCAGGAAATCTTATTTATTAGATTGGAATAAGTTAGAGGTTGTCCGGAAGAATCTTCAGTGCCACTGGAAATGGAGGAGGAAAATTTCGTCGCCACCCTTCATAAATTGGTGTGGGGGTATGTCTTCATCGATAACATTAGCATGAAAGAGGAATGTCTGAGGGCCGGGTCAGTGCTCATCTAAGCGATTTTTTGAAGGTGGCAGTGTTCCTATTAAGGGAATTGAAGGTGTCAAACCTTATAAGGGAATGTTAGTCAATACCTAATAAAGGGACAATGTTGTGGAGGGTAGGTCAGAGTGCTCTATTAAAGGGGAATCGGAGCGTTGAAGGGTCATGGTCAGTACCTTTATTAAGGAGGGAAGTGTGGAAAGGTGTCGTCAGTGCTCCTTATTTAAAGGAAGTTGAGGGCGGGGTTTTAAGCATCCTTATTAAAGGGAATGTTGGAGGGTTTGGAGGTCAGTACCTTTCCTTATTTAAAGGGTGAATGTGGAAGGGTTGGTTTCAGTGCCTAATTAAAGGGAATTGTTGAAGGGTGGTCAGTCAATACCTTAAAAATTTTTGGGGTGGGTTCATCAGTGCTCATATTAGTTTTATACAAGGGGAAGTGCTGGAGGTGTAGGTCATCATTACTTATTTTAAAGGAATGTTGGAGGGTGGTCAGCATCCTTACTTTTAAAGGGATAGGTTGTTGACAGGTGTGGTCAGTGCCATATTTATAAAGGGAATGTTTGGAGGTGGGTCAGGTCTCACCATTTATATAAAGTGGTTGTTGGGGGTTGTCAGCTCCCTTATTAAAGGGAATGTTGGAGAGGTTGTAGGGCATGACACTATATAAAGGGATGTTTGAGGGTAGGTCAGCCCTTATTCAAAGGGGATGTTGGAGGGTGAGGTGATCAGGTCAGTGCCTTATAAAGGGAATGTGGAAGGGTTGGTGAGATACCTGTATTAAAGGGAATGTGTGGAGGAGGGTCGTCATTACCTTATTAAAGGAATTAGGAAGTTGGAGGGTTGGTCAGTGCTTCCTTATTTAATGGAAGTTGAGGTCGGGTCAGATCCTTTAAGGATGTGCGTCTGTCAGGTCACTATTAAAGGGAATTTTGGAGTGGGTCGGTCAGTGCTCCTTATTAAAGGTAAATGTTGGAGGGGGTCAGTGTCCATTAAAGTGATTGGAGTCGCATGCTCATTTAAAGGGAATGTGGAAGGGTCGGTCAGTTGTCCTTATAAAGGGAATGTTGGAAAGGTCGGTCAGTGTCCTTATTAAAGGGGAATGTGTGAGGGTGGTCAGCCCGCCTGTATTAAAGGGAAGTGAGGATGTGTTCAGCGTACCTTATTAACGGAATGTTGGCGAGGGTAGTGTCCGTAATTATAAAGGGAATGTTGAGGGTGGTCAGTGACTTTTATTAAAGGGAATGTTGAGGGTGGTCAGTGCTCCTTTATTAAAGGAAAGTTGTTAGAGGTAGGTCATGCTCCTTATAAAGGGAATGTTGGAGGGTAGGTCAGAATACACATTATTAAAGGGAAAGTTGAAGGGTTGGTCAGCATACCTTATTAAAGGGAAGTTGAGGGTTGGTCAGTTACGCCCTAATAGTTGAGGCAAGGGTCGGTCAGTGCTTCTTATTAAAGGGAAGTTGGAGGGAGGTCAATCATAACTTATTAAAGGGAATGTTGGAGGGTTGGTCAGTGCTCCTTATAAGGGATGTTGAAGGGTTGGCAGTGCTCTTATATTTAAAGGAATGTTGAGGGTGGGTCAGTGACCTATTCAAAGGGAATGCGGAGAGGTTGTCCAGCATAACCTTATTAAAGGGAATGTTGGAGGGTTGGTCAGATCCTTATTTTTATCAGGGAATGTTGGAGGTGTCAGGATACATTATTAAAGGGAGATGTTGGAGGTCGGTCAGTGCTCCTTATTACAAGGGAATGTTTGGAGGGTTGGTAAGCATACCTTATTAAGGAAGTTGGAGGGTTCGGTCAGCAACCTATTAAAGGGAATAATGGAAAATTGTTGGAGGGTTGGTCATGCTCCTATTAAAGGGAATGGGGGAGGGTCGGCAGAACTCCTTATTAAAGTGAAGGTTGGAGGCGGTCAGTGCTCCTTATTAAAGGGAAATGTTGGAGGGTCGGTCAGTGATCCTTATTAAAGGGTGTTGGAGGGTGTCAGTTGCTCCTTTATTAAAGGGACTGTTGGAGGGTGGTCAGTGCTATCCTTTATAAAGGGCGAGTGGAGGGGCGGTCAGTGCTCTTATTTAAAGGGAATGTGGAGGGTCGGTCAGTTGGTCAGTGCTCCTTATTAAAGGGAATGTTGGAGGGTTGGTCAGTGCACCTTATTAAAGGGAATGCTGGAGGGTTTGTCAGCATACCTTATTAAAGGGAATGTTGGAGGGTTGGTCAGCATAC
>JAACNH010002902.1:0-33753 GCA_019447015.1 Hymenochirus boettgeri
TATTATCCCCTGTACCAACCAGAACTACAGTATATGTATTAATACCAATAATTCTCAATATTATTTAGTATCCCCGTACCAACCGGAACTACAGAATATGTATTAATACCAGTAATTCTCAATATTATTTAGTATCCCCGTACTAAGCGGAACTACAGTATATGTATTATTACCAGTAATTCTCAATATTACAGGGGATAATATATAATATTGAAATTACTGGTAATAATACATATTGTAGTTCCGCTTAGTACGGGGATACTAAATAATATTGAGAATTACTGGTATTAATCATATTCTGTAGTTCCGGTTGGTACGGGGATACTAAATAATATTGAGAATTATTGGTATTAATACATATACTGTAGTTCTGGTTGTACAGGGGATAATTATAATATTGAGAGTTACTGGAATAATACATATACTGTAGTTTCTGGTTGGTACAGGGGATAATATATAATATTGAGAATACTGGTAATAACCATATACTGTAGTTCTGGTTGGTACGGGATACTAAATAATATTGAGAATTACTGGTTTAATACATATACTGTAGTTCTGGTTGGTACAGGAGATTATATATATTGAGAATTACTGGTAATAAACATATACTGTAGTTCCGCTTGGTACGATACTAAATATATTGAGAATTACTGGTATTTTACATATACTGTAGTTCTGGTTGGTACAGGGGGATAATATATAATATTGAGAATTACTGGTATTAATACATATTCTGTAGTTCCGGTTGGTACGGGGATACTAAATAATATTGAGAATTACTGGTATTAATACTATACTGTAGTTCTGGTTGGTACAGGATACTATATAATTTGAGATTTACTGGTATTTATACATATACTATAGTTCTGGTTGGTACGGATACTAAATAATATTGAGAATTACTGGTATTAATACAGTACATCTACGTAGTTCTGGTTGGTACGGGGATATATATAATATTGAGAATTCCTGGTATAATACATATACTGTTGTTCTGGTGGGTACGGGATACTATATAATATTGAGAATTACTGGTATTAATACATATACGTGTTCTGGTGGTTACGGGGATACTAATAATTATTGAGAATTACTGGTATAATACATATACTGTAGTTCTGGTGGGTACGGGGATACTATATAATATTGAGAATTACTGGTATTAATACATATACTGTAGTTCTGGTGGGTACGGGGATACATATAATATTGAAATTACTGGTATTAATACATATACTGTAGTTCTGGTGGGTACGGGGATACTATATAATATTGAGATATTAATACATATTCTGTAGTTCTGGTTGATCCAGAAATAAATCCGTTGTGCCATTTGGAATTATTGGCAATCCTACTGTGGATGATGAGATGTTAATGTGTGTTGAATAGAACCCAGTTTTGAATCGAATCTCAGGTTTCGAAGTCCCGACAAACTTTAGGAACTCCCGAATTTCACAGAATCCGGAAAATCGAAAGTAGTCAACAGTTTCGAACATCTCTATGGATGAACTGTTAGGTAGGGTTATTAGAAGCTATAAAGCTTGGATTGGATGGACGTATTGTCTTTATTCAACCTCCATTATATTGTTAATATGTTTATTTCCTTTCTTTTATAAGGAGCACTTAAATGTGCAAACAGTGCCACTCTGGGTAGGGGGAAGAAATGAAACAGTGGTTCTCAAATTATATCAGATTTGTCATGCCTAACAGCACATCTGTGTTCTTAATGCTTATTTTTCCCATATTCATGTACTATCAGTGTCCATTGTAATAAAATGTAAATACATCAGTTAAAAAAGAACATCAGAAAGTGGCTTCTAACACTGGAGCCTTAAAAAGTGAGGTAAGCTTCAAAATTCCATATATAATCATTTCTATTTTAATTGCCATTTCTCTTACCTAAGGAACTGCCAGTACCCCCCATGAATGTAGACAACACTGGAAACCCTAAAAACATAAGCATTGTCAGTTAAATTACAGAAGTTCTCATTCTACACTGTGGCTGAGCCGGTTAGGCCACTGGAGTCAACTACCCACCGGATTTTTGCTTCCAAGCAATATATTGTCTGTCTGTCCTGCAAAAACGACCATCTACAATATCAAAGTTTTCATGCAATTGGCGACAATTGGCTGGAAAAGTTGTGAAATTCTGGCTAATATTTTGCACTGGGCCATTGTTTGGCAATGTACTCTGCCTTTTTGCAGATTTTACTGCAAATGTCAAAGAATAAGATGCAAAAGGGGGGTGCAAGTTTTAAAGTATCTGCACCATTTTTTGGCTTTAAATTTTCTTCTCTTAGTTGGGGTAGGGGAAATTTAACATGATGTTACAGGGAATTTTCATTTTCCTTACAATATCGTACATGCTATTATTCCAATACATAAGACTAATCTGTACATTCCATAATCTACTGGAAGTGCAAAGTTATAGCATACAATTAATCTTGCATTATCCCCAGTGCAGAAGTAGAGTAGAATGTTTTAGGCTGGGTACCATGGGGACAAATTGTCCAGACTGGCCGTTCGCTACTAGTGATCGCTCGGGCGGGACAAATTGCCTGAACAATCGTGTGGTCCCATAAGGAACTGCACCATCAGCCGTGATTTACCAAACAGTCCCTGATCACTTTTCATCTGATCTGGACAACGGGCAACTGAGTTGGTTGTGGCCGCGGATTTTTCGCCCCAACCCATCGATACAGGTATTAGTCATTGGCACGAAAATCTGCCGTGTGTACCCCGTTATATCCCATGTGCTTAGGATAGTAAATGTATATGTACAGAAGAATTTCAAGTACATTGGTCATAAAGATGATTTTTATCTCCAAATGGTAGAATCTGAGAGAAATTCTTTATTTTGATTGATATTGGTCCCTTTAATTGGTCCCTTTAAAATAGCTTTAATTTATTTTTTACATAATTATGTTCCCTTGTGTAACTCACCTGTAGAAGGTGCATGTGGAAGATACATATCTAGTTTCTCACTATCTTTTTCTCCATACTGAATGTTCAATATGGTCTTCCCCATTGCCCGAGTATTCTTGTTCCTAAGACATTAAGACATGGCTAATGTACCTGCAATGTGTTACCAAACCTTTCCACGATAAATATACCATTAGTTAGACCCCTAGCATATAGCAGATGGATTTCAAAGCAGTTCCCACCTTCTGTGGTTACTTTGACATGGGCTTCAACCACTCATCCTTATCCATGCGGGGTGACCACCGGCTGGGAAGTAATGGTGCCAACTCCTAGTAAATAAAAAAAAAACATACAGTACAGCCAGTACTTTCTACTATAAGGATGTTTCAATGTGTGCCTCCAAATATACTCCACCACCCACTGTCCCTGAGATAATAGTGCAAAATATCAATGGCTGGGCACTTGTAGAACAAATAAGAATTGATAACATCAGTAGTAGCTATTTAGTATTTCATTTTGCCTGGGTGCATTTCCCAACCCGGATCTTAATAGGTAAATCGTACTCAAATCCCCGTAAACCCATCAGAAGATAGGATCGTCCAGGAGAGTTGTATCCATTGCAGGCCTTTATCAAGCCAAGTGTAAAAAAGAGTAAAAAGTGTTAAAAATCCAAGTATAAGTGTTTTTATATCTTGGCTTGATAAATGCCTGGAACTAAGGGTCGAAACGTTGTCTATTGGTTTGTTAGGTACCAATTAAGGCATTTGATTACAAATCCCCTAGTGGGCACTGGACTCTGTTGGTACTATATATTTCCATCCAAACATATATTCCAACAGACAATAGTACACTCCAGGTCTTTTTAACATGTGTTTATTTCACATTATAGTGCAGGCAACATTTCAGTTCCTTTCTAGGAGCCTTTCTCAAGCCAAATAAACAACTAATGAGAACGGAAATTTCCCTTGCCCACGATAGTCTCCCTATGGGGAGGGAACTCAAGTCCTGTGTGTTCACTGTTTGCTGTTCACTGACGTGTGTTCACCGATCTTTGAAAATAACAGACAGGATCTTGCAGATCCTGTCTGTCATCTTTCAAACATATTTACTGTGTGTACCCGCTTTACAATCTATTTGTATAAAAAGACTTCAAAAAGCATGAAAACTGCCCACTTGGTCTCTCAAAAGTCATTCATGCAAAGCACCAGGAAGACTTAATGCAAAAGCTAATTATTCATTCACCAAGTGTTGTTTTTCCTGTTCATCTAGAAAACTATAGTTAACCTTACCATGACAGTTTGTACTCATTAGAGTCTAGTGCTGCATAGTAGTGGCCTGTCTGGAGTTAATATATAAGGAAGTTTATATAGTGTTGTCAGCTATATTACTATTCTGTTTGCACTTAGGGTTAGGCCCCACTACAAGTTATATGGGACTGTCTATTGTTTTTTTATATTTGTCCATACACATGAGGACAATTTTATCCTACCTCCTTTTACTATAGTAGAGCGATTCCGATGGTAGACGTACGTCGTTGTTGTCCGTTCTCGCCCCCCTACCTTGCCGATACTTGCCTTTGGATCCGATAGGATATGTCGAGTATTGGCAAGGTAATGGCACCTTAGCTTTCATATTCACAAACTCGGTTTACTTGTGATTGCCACATATTGGTTATTATACTACAATACGCTGCTGTACAAATCCCTGGTTAAAGTACTAAAACTTAATGCCTTATTATATGTTACCATTGGTCAGTCACCAGTACTTTGGCAATTGGCTTTTGTGCTGTATTGGTAGATGGACCTGCTAAATGACATGGTTGGTCTGGCTGGTGTTAATCAGCGTGAACAGAATGAGATATTTCTGTATGTGTCAATGATTACCTGATGGTGATTCTAAGTCCTGATGGGAAACCAGGCTAGGTTTATGTGTTGTTTTAAACTTTCATTGTTTGTTCAATATATATATATATATTTGGTTTTATTATTCAGCAGTTCTGAAACTGCACCGATGCATGGATTGTGATCAAGAAGGACACATATTAACACTTTACCCTTCCCCTTGGCAAGAGAAATGTACTGCAAACTTAGAGACATGGGTCCATACACACAGCACAAATAAGACTATTAACTTATATAATTGGTTCTGTGGTAACACACGCTAGAACCTACCCTTAAAGTACACTTCCGCTGTCTGCTTGGATCTACTGCACACAGGCCAATCAGTTGAATGCTCTCTGTCTGATGTGTGACGGCTGAAATTAAGTAACATGGGCAGAGTTATCGGGCCCATTAATGAGCAGCCTTTTGTAGATTTTGCCTAAAATTCTGTCAAAAACAATGACATAGACGTTGATTTTTTGTCTCAATTGACCAAAATTTGAACCGGCCATCAATCAATTTTATGCCCTTACTGATGTTTCCTATTCATGCACACACCTCTTATTGTTTTATTAACAGCAATTGCTATATCCAGGAGGCAAGCTGAAAAATGTGCTCAGGGCACTGGCTACCTGGGAACTCACACCAAAGGGCCCCTGCAAAGGGGTCAGAGACAGAGACATTTCTTTCCTATGTTTATTTGTATAGTGGTATATACAAAAAGAAATGGTTGTTAGTAACACCAGAATTTAACTTTACTAATACACAGATTAGATCTTTTTCAAAAATTGAAAGAATGAATGGTTCAGAACAGTGCAGCACAAAAGAATGTTCTAGGAGTCTCAACCCCAGCGTAGAGCCAGATAACTATCAGACAATCAGGGACAGAATGCCGATGGAGTGATCTAGATTTTCACAGATGAAGTGTTGCAAAAACCCATTTAAACCCATATTACATCGGTATGAAGGGGGTCATTTCATATAAGCATTTTTAGGTTTTTGGCAGTGGCAACTACACTCCCCCCCCCGACCCGGAGGGCCTGAACGTAGCAGGGCACGCCACAAGCCCAAAATAACTTCTTGATCAGATTTTTTAAACTACTGATCACACGTATGAAGGAGACATATGTGCAATCACCTGTTTAAAAGACCGACACGAACTTCCGGGAGGAGCAAGAGATCAGGTAAGTTCTGTAATTCGTTCCCTGCTCCTGTACGTTTTATTGAAGAATGAGAGGTAAGACACAGCTCCTTTACCTCCTGTTCTTCAATAAAACTGAATACAAAATAATATTTCACCCTTTAAGGTTACTAAACTTTTATTTTTATATTTGTATTGGAAAAATTAATTTACATGAACTGTATGTAGAATTTAATATCTCGTTACCTCTTTCCCACCTTTCCGCTTCTCCTTCTCTTTCCATGTTGTTATGTCCGTGCACAGTGAGACTTTGCTCTGAATAACTGTGTGTAGGAGGGAGCAGGGGGGCAAATGATGAGAAGTTTTAAGCTTGCGCTAGTGGCACTTCTAAGTGCCCTCCTACATGTATAATTTACAACATCCCCAAACCCCTCCCCAGAAATCCCATATAAATACAAAGACAACAACTAAGCCTGGCAGGCAAAGCAACTGATCAGATGCACATTACAGTCAGGCTTTTAGGAACAGTTGAGGAATTTTCTGTTTCTTTTTCATTTCCTCTAGTAGACAGTCTCTAAACAAAGTTCTGGTTATCCAGGGTGTGTACACTTGGTGTGCACCTCGTTGATGATGTATTAAGCGGATAATACACATCAAGGAGATGAAGTTGGGTGCTTAATGTTGCTCTTAAACCCAGCAAACCTGTTATAATGCTGATGATGAACTTTACATTACTGGCACGAACGTTTTTTAGGAAACGCGATGGGTTAATCAAAGGGTGGTAACTAAAATGTCCAATAAGGTGGAAAAAACTGTGATAATGGATGTGGATTACTATAAAAGAGGCATATCGCCAACTTAAAGGTATCTCCACTGATAAAAGTCACCTGGGTTGTAAGTTAGATATGTGTAGGTGGATATGTACTGCAGTATCCTGTGTCTTTGAGCAGTAGTTTAGAAGAAATCCAATGAGTTTCCCCCAGAACGCTGTGGATGGTGCAGGTCCGCCCACTTTTAGTGACTGCCTGCATGGGAAATGTCCGACGCTGTTTTTCCTTTAGTGCATGCGCAGAATGTGAGAGGATCCGTCGGGACTGCTGTCTGTGTGATCTGACTGGTTGGTCGTTCACACACCACACACTCCCTCCCATACCATATGCCTCATTTTCCAGCATCCCCTATGAAATCAATCATTGATCAATTTTTCAACCATCCCTCTCAGAGTTGACACAAAAAAAATCTTTATTAAACAACAAAGTTCCCCCTACTTACAGTAGTGTGGGATGAGGGTTTTAACTTTTTCTCCCCTGTCTCTCTCTGCATGATCAGCTGTAAAAATGAACTTAGAGAGTCAGGGAGGAAAGGATTTCTTACTGCAGCCAAGTGGGTGTGTCTGCTACCATGATGATGCACATTGAGTGACAGCTCTCTCAGCCCAGGAAGACACACCCCAGAAACCTGCCACAACTTTCCCATGCTGCTGCAATCAAACGAAAGGAACTCTGGGGAAAAAAGGTAGGGGAGGGTTGAGGGATGGCGTTACTTTAAAATAAACCAAAAAAAAGCTTTTTCCTCCTCCTTTCACCAATATGAAAAGGTACAGACAACCCAATCATGAAGGTTAAAATCCATGAAGTTTTGTCAAGGGCTCTTAGTGAGAAGTACATAACTGAAATTAATTAAACTTTGTTTGTACAACACCCTTCCTTCCATGCCTATTTTGTCAACCGAAGCTCCATAAGGACTCCAAAATCCTTGGGTGACCCATAATCTCAGGGTAGGTAGTCCGAAGGAATGATCACTAGATATGTTAAAAATTGCTGAGACCTTTTAGTGAATTAACCATCTTATCTTAAGGCACACGTGATGTGTTGAGAGTTTGAACCAATCCAGTCAAAAAGTCTGCCATACTTATAGCTATGGATGTGGAGGCACTTTATCTCTCTATCCCCCACATAAAGGGAATAGAAGTGATTGAAAAATATCTTGCTTCAAGGGAAAGTACAAATCAGCAGAATTCTATGTTTATTCTACAACGTTTGGATATACAGTAATTCTTAAAAAAACGATTTTAACTTTTAATAATGGCTATTACCATCAAAAGCTAGGGACGGCGATGGGGAAGGCTTGCACCCTCACATACACTGGGCTATACCGGGGGAATGGGAAAGACAAATCTTTGCTGATGAACTTTGCACTTGGGCCAATGATAACATCAGTTTACGTAGGAGATACATTGATGACGTATTATTTTATGGAATGGGTCAGCTAAGGGCAGATAAAGTTCCACGCCCAACTTAATACATGATTGGAATTTGAAGTTCACATACCAAATGAATCTTAAACAGGTCCCACTCCTTATTTTGACCATCCATCTTAACTATCCCTGAGAGCAGACAGTATGCATCAAGCTCTCTTTGAATGCATTATCAGTAGCAGTATCTGGGGCCAGCATAAATTTTTCGACATTGAATGATTTTTCATGAGATTATAAATAGGGGTACCCTAAAGCATGGCTTTAAGACATAAATGCACCAAATACTCAAATAGATGATGTGTGTTCAAAGATAAATTAAAAAAGGACTCCCAGCCATTAAGAGTAAACACACTATAATAATGATTGCCATTTTGTACAATCAACCCTTGGAAATTTTCTGGCATGTAGTTTTTTTCAGGAAGGACAAAAAATTTGGCAATTTCCAAGGCCTACTGTACTGTAATAAATAGACCCTGGAGTTCTGAAATAGGAGCACGGCACTGGATCATTAGAGGAGGAGACCAGGGGTGTGTTTAGGAGGGATTACTGGTGCCTGGAATTACCCCCTTTCTGCCTGCTCATCGCAGTCTGCGTTCTACTTGTCCCGGTGCCCATAAACTGTTACATAGACTGTTACACAGATTGTTACTAGACTGTTACCATATTGTTACATAGACGTTGCAAGACTTTTGGCATAGCTGTTACATAGACTGTTAATAGACGTTTACATAGACTGTTACATAGACGGTTACATAGAACTGTTACATAGACTGTTACATAGATTGTTTTTTGTTCCATTGTCAACAGAGCTGTGAGGGAAAGCAGCATTTTTCTTTGTTTGAAAAATGTATCCGGACTGCCCTGTGATTGACAGCAGCATAGAGATCTGTCATCATCAACATCTAGCAGCAGCTGCCTGTGGTGATTGAGACTGGGTTTATATACAGAACTTCTGTACCTACTGCACTGTGATGGAGCTTAGTGAGCAGGAATAGGGACATTAGTAATTATTGGAGGTGGGTTTACAGCTTTTCAAAATTAAAGTAGTTGCACCTGTGACTCCAGGTATAGTTGGCTGGCTCCACGCCTTCTGACTGCTCCGACCAGGCAGTTAGCATTAATACACAAAATATAAGGAGTTATTTTCAAGCAATCCTTGCAGTCCCAAAAAACCTGTTGCAATAAAGGTTTTGTTTATGCAGACCTAGTACTGTTTGGACCCCCTTACATTTTTCTATATTTTGGTGGTTGTGTAGCTAACTGTCAGCATTGTACTATAATATACTATATATCCTATATATATAAATAATAATATATATAATATATATATATATATCCAAGAAGTGAATTGTTCCATCTCTTTATACAGAATATATGTTCAATGTGCCCAACATGGTCTGATGTTACTCGTTTCCCTCTACTAGTGTGAAGGAACCGTCTTGCTCAAAGGACCCAATAACGCGACTATATCTTTTCTGCTAATTCTTTCAGTCCATCGTCAATTCACGGTCTGAACTGAATGGTAATGTAGTGGAAGGTGATTTATATAAACAATGGCTGGTACACTGGACTAAAACCGGACGAAGCACTGTCGGTTGACTGCTATTACGCTTCAAGAAATAATCAAAAAAATCACGTCGGCCCGATAATCTGTGTACCAAGCCTTAATGAATATCCTTTATTAACAAAGTACAGGGATTGTGTATTGGCCCAACTGTGAGTGAGGATAATCATGGCAATAGATAATATATATAACATCATTTTTATAATCCATATATAATAGAACACATGGATGTATTCGGTCATGAGCCTTCTTCTGGCTTGTTTGAGTGGTAAACCAATTTAGCCCCCTCCCCCCTTGAAATCCTGCGCTGCTGTGGAGACGGAGAGAAAAACATGTAGAAACAGAATACTGGTGAGAAATTTGAAAAATTCCGAAATTCACAATCGACCCATAAATTCATGGGAGAATTTTTTTTTAAGTTCTGTCCATTGAGGGACAAATATTAATAGTCGGTATTATGTAAAGACACAAGCCTGGGGAATGGTCTGGGGAACCCTAATATAGAACCAAAATTATTTTAAAACTATCTTCCCTCACAATCGGACTGTCTTCGAGCTTCGCATTCTATTTTCGAGAAGTAGCGAAATCGATCTTACTTTCTAGATTCGATTTTCGATAATCTCTACTTCCATTTCGATAATCGTCTACTTTCCATTTTCGTATCATTTACTTTCCATTTTTCGTCAATTTCGATTTTCGATAATGTCTACTTTCGGTTTTTCGATAATCGTCTACTTTCAGTTTTCAATAATTGTCTACTTTCATTTTCGTAATCGTCTACTTTCGGTTGTTCGATAACGTCCCTCCTTTCGGTTTTCGATAATCGTCTATTCGGTTTTTCCATAATCGTCATTTCGTTTTCGATAATCGTCTACTTTCGGTTTTCGATATCGTCTACTTTTCGGTTTTCGATAACGTCTATTTCGGTTTTTCGATAATCGTCTACCTTTCTGTTTTCGAATATCGTCTACTTTCGGTTTCGATAATCGTCTACTTTCGGTTTTTCGATATAAATCTCTACTTTCGGTTTTTCGATAATCGTCTACTTTCGGTTTCGATAATCGTCTAACTTTCTGTTTCGATAATCGTCTACTTTTCGGTTTTCGATAATCGTCTACTTCGATTTTTGATAAAAAATTAAAAGATCCGGGTTCCGTGAAACTTGAGAGTTTCTAAAGTTTCGTCGGACTTCAAAACCCTCAGATTCGACTGGATTTTAGTCGGAGCTATCTTGAAAACCCTCAGATGCTATTTTGAAACCCACATTGCACTCTACTTGCTACTTAAGAGTAGTTCACAGGGAAAGTGAACTAATCCTCTAGCATTGATTGAGGAACAGGAATTAAGAGCTATGCCTTACCTCCGTTCTTCAATCAATTTCTGTGGAGACAGAAACAAGAAACTTACCTTTTCGCGTGATCCTCCCTGTACATTACACAGTGGTGGCAAACCTATGGCAGCGTGCCAGAGTGTGCACTCAAGTGCTCTCTGTGGGACACTCTCACACACAGCCTGGTCTGCCCCCTATCAGCAACCCAAGCTGTAGTGACTCCATAATAGCATAAAGACTCATGTGAATATCCTCCCTCTCCTCTCTCGCTTCGGAAGGGGAGGGGGTGCAGTAATTAGAAACTGCTGCGAATGAGCACTCTGTCCCATGGCTGACGGCATGCTAAGGAGTGTGAGGAATATCAAATAACTTAGTTAATGTACTGTTTTCTCTGCTCTGCATAAACTACTGCTGCCAATCCCCCAATACAGCTTCAGTTTCAGGTATATTGTGTGTGACATTATGCGATAAATAAATGGGAATATGGGTTTCATTTGGCACTCGGTCTTTAAAAGGTTCGCCATCACTGCACTAACATTCATTGCTTCTTGGTTCTGTCATCTATCTAGGCACATAGTGCCCATAGAGAACAAACCAGGAAGCGGTCAGAATTCAATGAACGAACCAGGAAGCGGTCAGGATTTCAGTGTGACAGCAGAGGATCACGTGAAAAAGGTAAGTTTTCTTCAACTTCGTTTGAGTGCCCCTCTACCCTTCCAGTGCCCTAACAGTTGGCCTAGAGTATCGAAAATGCCACCTATGTATGCTCCCATATTAATTCAAGCCTTTAAAAAAGTGGAATATTGTAGCACATACACCTATGATGCTCTGTGTTACTTGCTACCACTATTTACTTTTTAAGTTTTAAGTAAGAGATGGACGAGAACTCGACCCAAGTTTGAGCGAACTATTCGAATTCAAACAAATTCGGACTTCTCAAACTATCCTGGACCCCGGATTTTCTTATTTTCGTCTTTCAAAATATTGAATGTTCGACCGTTCGAATGGGCGATAAAATGACTATTATACCTATACGCGAGCATCGAATCTGCGAGTAAAGGGTTCATAAAACCTATACGCGAGCATCTGAATCCGCGAGTAATGGTCCATTAAAACCTATCACGCGAGCATCGAACCGCGAGTAGAGGTCCATTAAAACCTACATGCGAGCATCGAATCTGCAAGTAAAATGTACATGGTTATCTAGGTGCGAATGTGAGCATCGAATCCGCGAGTAAAGTGTCGCATGTGTATCTAGGTGCGAATGAGCATCGAATCCGCGGTAAAGTGTCCATTAAAACCTATACGCGAGCATCGAATCCGCGTAAATTGTTCCATTAAAACCTATAATGCGAGCATCGAATCCGCAGTAAAATGTCCATGGTATCTAGGCCAACAAACGAGCTCGAAAATAGCGCGAGTGAGAGTAAAATTGATTTTTTCGAATGTCCTGGATATTTGCTAATGTTCCCCAGACCATTTCCCAGGTCCATGTTATCTAGGCGCGAACGAGCTCGAAAATAGCGCGAGTGAGAGTAAAATTGATTTTTCAAATGTCCTGGATATTGTAACATGTTCCCAGACCATTTCCCAGGTCCCCACAGCCATTTACATTAAATTACATTGATATTTATTTGTATTTCATTAGAACTTTTCGAACTATTTGACTCCCATTGACTTTAATGGGTCCGTTTTTGAACTTTCCATATAGTTTGAAAACGGACCGAACTTTTCGAAAGTTCGGCCATCTCTAGTTTGAAGTATTTGTTCTTGTCACAAAACAAAGATTGTATAATTGGTTTGATCCATGTATGACCCACTTTACACTACTTACACAGTCCTAAAACACGCTAAAAATATCACTCTAAGTTATGTAATAATGAAAAAATAGCAAGGCTAGTAATTTTACTAGATAACAATGTAAACATGTGGATTTGGAAAGAAAAAAGAGACAATAGATCCTTCCATTATGAGCAAGTCCAATTGAGTGTATGGCATTTTGGAGGTGATTATAACATAGTACATAGTAACTGTATTAAGTTGAATAAAGACATTCGTCCATCAAGTCCAACCTATTCACTTTTTTTTTAACCCTACCTACTACAGTTGATCCAGAGGAAGCAAAAACCCCCGCTAAAAAGGGGGGAAAAAATTCCTTCCTGACTCCAAACGGCAATCGGAAACAAACTCATAATAGGTGTGCACACTAGGAAAACCAAAAACAAGTGTGTTGTCTCCGTTTGCAACTCTTTCTTTATACATATATACATATACTATCAGTTGATAGAAGTGTTTGCCCAAGTGAAAGAGCTAGGGACTGAAAGCAAAGTGTCTGGGAGTGCACTTAGGGCTAGGCCACACTAAAGCGTTTTAAGCGCGATCCGATTGCGCTTTTATAGCGCACACTAGTGTGGCCCAGTTGATGTGGCCACACTAGTGCGCTAGGGAGTGCTGCGTGTGCGATCCTTAAATTGGAGCGCATGCGATCCGTATTTTTTTTGCGCAATCGCATGTGCTCCGATTGCAAATCAATGCCGATCACAATTGCCACAAGCGCGTTTACAGTGCGGCCTCAGCCTAATTGAGAATACCCCTAATGCATGTCACAGAGCATGGCCTTACAATTACACTTTTCCTTGATTTGATTATGACAAACAGTCCCATAATCACATAAGTGTAAAGCTACACTGAAGAAATTAAGTATACTGAATGTATTTTAAAGCTGAAGAAGCACCGTAAGGGGATAAGAGGGGGGGGGGGAGGGCTCCCCTGCGCATGCCAGTGTCCTCATGGAGGACAAGGAAGAAGCAGGGAAGATGCACATTAAGCTCCTATTTTCACTTTTCATAACTTTGAACAGGCACTGCAGGAGAGCCATAAGGAGCAGAGATGTAAGGTAAGGATCTTTTAACAAACACAGGGACCTGTAGTGGGTTGTTTTGGGGGTGGACATGCCCTTTAATAATATTACCCGGTACTATGGAAATAAAAGACAGCAATGAAACAACATGGAAGGTGCAGCGCAGTTTCCTGCTAATTTTCCTGGCCCTGCTAACAGGTAATGATGGTTCACTTGTATTTTATGCCAATTCAGTTATTTAACTAACAAGGAGTGGCTATCCAGCCATGCTATCCCATAACATGCCTCCAGCAGGAAGGAACATAGTCAAATTACTTGTCAGGCAACCTTGCCTAGGGTTCATCTGCGAAGGGGGTGGGGACCTAGTCTGGTCCACAATCAGCATTAAATATCTGCAGCAGAATAGCTCTAGATCTGTATTTACCTTTCATGTTGATTCAGGCAGGTTCACATTTATTAGCAGTTTTAGCGCACCCGCTGCTTGCTCTTTGTCTCCATACAAACATGCTTGCTGCTTTTGCACATTCTTGTTCTGACCGTCTGTTAAGGCACAAGCAGGGGGTATAAAATGAATTGTTTCTCTTTAGATCAGGGATGTCAGACCTGCTGCCCTCCGTATGAAAAAATTGAAAACTCCCAGCATTCCCTACTATTAAACTTGCCGCCACTCAGTATTTGAAAACTACAACTCCCGCACATTCCGACTATTAAACTTGCCACCGCCCCGATGTTTGAAAACTACAACTCCCTAGATTTGCTGACTATTAAATATGCTGCTGTCCAGATGTTTGAAACTACAACTCCCAGCATTCCCGACATTAAAGGAACTGTAAACTTAAAAAATAAGTGTTTGCCAATCGTTTCTATTATTCACAGGAGGTGGAGAACACTAAATCGGGGACACAGTCGGACTTACCTTACCTGGCGCTCCACTCGCAGGTCCTTCTGATCTGACAGCCGCGCTGTCCTGCTCTCCCGATCGCGCGCCTATCTTTTGTATTGGCGCACATGCGCCAAAGATAGGCGCTTGGTCGGGAGACAGAGGCAACGCGGCTGTCAGATCAGAAGGAGCGAGTGGAGCACCAGGTAAGGTAAGTGCCGCTGTGTCCCCTGAGCAAACTATTATTCACAGGGAGTGAGAATAAGCGTTCTCACCTCCCTGTGAATAATAGAAACGATTGGTAAATGCTTATTTTTTAGTTTACAGTTCCTTTAAACTAGCCACCACCCAATGTTTGAAAACACAACTCCCAGCATTTCCTGGCTGTAATGCTGGCAGTTGATGTTTAACATCCCTGCAAAGATGGTGTTGAACTGTATTTTATTTTAGTGAAAAAAGAGTTTGGTATAGAAGGGATTTCCTGCATTGGTGTTGCTGGTTATAAAACAACAAAAGTGGAACTACATGGCGTAAGCCACACTGATGCGATTTCCATGCGCTGCCGATTGCATTTTGTGCTGTATGCACTGTATGTCCAGAGTACATGAGATCATATTTTTATATTAGCAACTAGCCAGTTAAGTCCGTTAACATAACGGGAGCTAGATATCTCTCTCTCTCTCTCCAGGGAACTTTCGTCCGGGTCATGGAACGTGTCTTCTCACAGGTTTGGTTGTTTGCACATAGCCGAAAGACTCCTCCTCGCGCATGCGCACTAACAAAAACCACACACTAATTCACGGACGCACATTAGGGCTTTAATATATTATATGGACGATAGTGTGGCCGCAACCTACGGCTTTATTGTAGATATTTCTATATGACATAGGCCTTCATATTAAATGTACGATATCGGCCGTAAATGTACAATCGTATATTCCCAATGCCCCATACCATTGGTATTTTGGTACCACACGGTATTGTACAGACAATGTACTGCAATGGCACTTTTCTGATAACATACGGTTTCCACGGGAGATTGTGCAGCCCTCTATTGTGGCGGCCTCCACACGCTCGGCTCCTGGCTAACTGTTGGACACGGCTGCTTTTGCCGTGACTGACAATCCTACCTCCTGAGAAACCGTCTGGAAGCCTTGAAAGGTTGGTCAGGCGTAAGGATTGAACATGTGTACCATGCTTGAGAGGGTTTCCTATAATGCAAGAGAACAGGTTTCTGATCCCAGGGGCATTGTGGGAAGGACCAGTTATGGGAATACCATCCCTATGATACTGTGGTTACCAACGAATCTTCTAACCCATAGAGATCTATACAGTCCCCATGCGTTTTTCCACCCTGACTAGGGGACCCCACTGTATATTTACCCACACTCCCTGACAAAGGGGACCCGCACTGTATATTTTACCCACACTCCCTGACTGAGGGAACCCCCACTGTATATTTACCCACACTCCCTGACAAAGGGGACCCGCACTGTATATTTACCACACTCCCTGACTGTGGGGCCCTACTGTTATTTACCACCACTCCCTGACTGAGGGGCGGGCCCAGTGGTGATTATCAGGTGGGCGTGTTATTAGTACCCGGAAATGTCTGAGTGACAGGACGGAGCAGTGAGGAGGCAGAATGGAGACGGGAGCGTCGGGGCACCTAAAGGCGGCGGCAGTTTCAACTTGGAAAGTTTTTCCAAACGGCCGGAGACCGTCCTGAGGATACATCTTGTGAGTTACACACTCCCGGCTTTCCTCCTCTCTCCGGGGCATGTTTTGGTTAAATAGTTTTACAACGTAGTGTACAACGTGTGTGTGACACGGTACACCTCACCCTAATAATCCCCCGGGCTCCTCCCAGTGTCATAGGATTAGAGTCACGTGCAATTCATGGCATCACGTGATTACTTGGTTGGGCACGTGCTCCTTGTTTACGGTGTTCAAGGAGGGCATTGCCCACGTGACCAACTCCCCTCTTTTGATATGCAGAGCAAAGGGACTGTCGGGAGAGGAGGTTGTAGCTCTCTGTGCAGTGTTTGGGCTTACACAGGATTTAGCGCACCGGATATTATGTTTGTGACATCTGTAGGGCCCCAGAACTCATTTGAATTAGATAAAATTGAGGGCCGCACTCCAATACTGTTAAACTTTTATTAGTGACCAAATCATATCACACAACGTCCGGGTGAATAACGTGCTCCCTTCCTCGGGTGTGGTCCCCCCGAAACGTTGTGTGATATGATTTGTGGTCACTAATAAAAGTTTACAGTATTGGAGTGCAACCCTCAATTTATCTACTTTGGATGTCTACTATCCACCAAGGGTTGGATTTAGTTGGACAAAGCGCATAGGACTTTCTACTTTATTGGATTGCATTTCCCAGAATACTTCTCTTGCTGTAATTTCTTCTCCTCCCCCTACAGAGCCTTGTAATTATATCGTGCTACATATTTATGTTTTTATCACACACAACTTTTAATATTTCCGTAACTGTATTAATCCACAATAAAAGGTGTCGCCATACACAATTAATATGTTTAGTTCTAGTATTGCAGGAAACTTAATAAGCTGTACTTTATAATTAGTTAACATAAGTCCCTGCCCTGAAGTATTAAAAATCTAAGTACTTCTCACACACACTGCCTATTGTTATATTTATTTATCCAGTTGTCGAGAAAGTACCACTTAATACCATTTATGATCTGCCAAGGTGTATCGCCTCACCGTAAGTGAATTGTGTATTCTGTATAGTACTCATGATATTCGGTCACCTAAAAGCCAGTTCTGAAACAGTCAACAGTATAAATATATGTAACTAATCAAGAAATTATACTTTAGTATGTATGTTATTTTATTTATAGGAGCCACTTGGGCATTTTAGATAGATTGAGTTTAAGGCGTTGGTGCTCCATCCAGGAAGAGGGTGGACAAGTAAATTTGGGTATCAGTGATAGTATAGAGGAAGAACCGCAAGGGTCCTAAACAGAGCCCTGCAGAACCCCCACATAAGCAAAAACAGGAGAGGAAGTCTTATTAGCAAAAGAGACAGAGAAAGATCTGTTAAAGAGATAAGAAGACAACCACGCAGCAGCTTGATTTCGGATGCCCGAGAAATAGAATTTGCATAAAAAGAGTGGTCCACTAATCAAAGGCACCAATAGGTCGAGGAGAATGTGGACCGAACTGTCCTTTGGCTTTGACAGCTTGTAGGTCATTTGAGACATGGCAGAGGGCCATTTCAGTTTAATGACCCGGTCGGAATCCTGACTGCAATTGGTCCAATAAGTTATTAGCATGGAGGTATTTAGTAATGCATGAGAGACCAGACATTCTAAGAGTTTTGATGCAAATGGTAAAGGGAGACAGGGAGGTGTTTGAGAGACGGTATGTTAGATAGAGTTACATGCATGTTTAAAGGCAAAAAGGAAAAATCCCAGAGGTCAGGGAGGAATTAAAAATGTGAGCTACAAATTGGAGAACGCAGAATCTGTCAATTTCTCAGACTATATTCAAAGTCAATGAAATAATGTTAAATGAACGCCTCTACCATATGGCTCAAGATCAATTTAAGCTATTTGACAATATCTCATTCAATTCAACTCTCGCAACTCTTGTCCCTACGAGTAGCTGGGGTGTACAGACCGCCGCTTCCATCTCCGTCTGCATTCCTCTCCGACTATGAAACTTGGCTCACTTTCTTCCTCTCTGCTGACTGTCCTGTTCTTATCTGGGGGACTTCAACTGTTACATTGATGACTCCTCCTCTCCTGGCCCTCTCCTCGCTTCCTACATTAACCTCCTCGTTCGTTTTTCAGAAATGGACTAACGCTAGACTAACAAGGATGGCCACTTCCTGGATCTAGTGTTCACTAAACCTCTCAGTCTTGTCTTTTCAATCTAACCCCTTCCTCCGCTTTCTGATCATCATCTTATTCTTTTCAGGCTCAACACCCTCTTTTCCTCCTGTCCCATCTTGTGCGTCTGTCCGTAATACTAGATCCATAGATCTCCCGACACTCTCCCTTATCCCTGTCCTCTAGCCTCTCCTCCCTTTTGACAGTTGATGACCCTGACTCTCTTGTCTGATTCCTATAATTCTATCCTGCCTAACACGATAGACTCTTTTGCCCCCTTGCATTCCGCAGCCGAGGAACCTCAATCCTCATCCGTGGCTCAACCCTACTTCCCTTTTTTTTACCAAGTGCACCCATGCTGCTGACGTCGTGGAGAAAGTCCCTTACAAAGGCTGACTTTCTCCATTACGAAGTTCATGCTGCAATGTCTCGGCTCTGGGTTCCTGCTGGCAAAACAGAACTATTACAGGAAACATATAAATAACAACAAATCGAACCCACGTTGCCTGTTCTCCATCTTCACCTCCCTTCTGCACCTTTCTCCGCACTCTCCCCGACTTTGCGCATTACTTTCAGCATAAAGTGGAGTCCATCCATGTGCAGATATTTGGTCTTAGGATGACACTCAGATTATGTTGCCCTCTCCTCCTCCCTCGGCTATTCTTGGATCTTTTGCTCTTGTGACCCATTCAGAAGTCTCTCGCCTGCTTCTATCATGTCCGCTTCACGACCTGTCCTCTTGATCCCATGCCCTCTGTATTACTAAAGCACTGTAATCATGTGCTTACCCATATACTCGCCCCCATATTATGCCTCCCTTACATCTGGAATTTCCCTTCCACTTTAAGCATGCCCATGTTAAGCCCTATCTAAAAAAGCCCTCGCTGGACCCCTCTTGTTTAGCCATTCTGCCCCGTCTCTCTCTTACCTATAGCCTCTAAACTGCTGGAACGATCAGTCTTCTCCTTATCGCTAACTACCTTCATGCTCATCAACCTATCTGACAGAACTTACTCTGTATCTTATGCAGCAATACCTCTTCTCTGGTTCCTCTTAGTGTAGGGGTCCCGCAGGGTCTGTTCTTGGACCCTTATTGTTCTCACTCTCTACCTATTTCCTTGGGAAGATGTTATTACCCTCTTTTGGCTTCAAATATCATTTATATGCAGACGATACCAAAATCTACTTGTCCACCCCTACGCAAACTCCTGACATCCAATCACTGTCTCCGACTGCCTCCTTGTCCATCTCCTCCTGGATGTCTCAACGCTACCAACCCTCAATTAAATCTTTATAAAACTGAATTGATCGTTTTCCCTAAACCTGACCGTCCCATCTTTCTCCATCTCTGTTTTAGAATACCCCACCCTTTCCCCTATCCAATCTAAAATGCTGCCTAGGGGTAATTGACTCTCTCTCTCCTTTTCTAACCACATTAACTATGTTTGCGAAAACCTACGCTTCTTCCTTCGCAATATATCCAAAATCCACAGGCTCCTTTCTGTCCCGACCACTGCTAGGCTTATGTATGCTCTCATCCTATTGCGCCTGGACTTATTGCAACCTACTACTTTCTGATCTTCTGCTTCCCACCTCTCTCTCCCTTCAGTCTATCTTAATTCAGCCACAACGTTTGTTTCGCTCTCTATAAACCGGACAACAATTGGATCCCCGTTAAACAGCGCATTGCGTACAAAATCCTTCTCCTAACATTTAACCTCCCTTCGCTCTGCTGCCTCCTTATATCTCCTCTCTAGTACTCCCCATATGTTCTCTGCCCGTACACTCCACTCCACTCATCGCAGAACCAGCTCCTGTAACGACCCCCCCACACTGACTGCTTCCTCTCGCCTTAAACCTTTCTCTCTTGTAGCTCCCCCCTCTGAATTCTATTTCCCCTCTCTCTACTGACTCAGAAACCCTCAATTAGCAGGTTTAAACTCGCCTTACATCCTAACTATCTGGTAACCAGCACAGTATTTGATTGGTTTTATTTGCACTGCATACGTCTCACTCCAGAACTTATACCCATTCCATTTTATCTGTGTGTTACCCACCTAACTAGATTGTAGCTCTGCGGGGCAGGGACCTCCTTTCCTCTGTGGCAAAGCTCTAGCACTTCTATTTATATAATTTAATATTTATGTACTGAATTCTCTATGTATTTATCCCCCTTGTATTTTAATACTGTACAGCGCTGTGTCCCCCAAGTGGCACTATATAATAAACATACATACATACATACAAAATATCTGGTCGAGATGGCAGCTAAGCTCATATGCTACATAACCTGATATGTAAAATATACTTAAAATAATTGATCTATAAAGGTAAAAATGGGAATACAAATGAATACAACTATATGTAACTTGCTTGTGAAGGTTCTCATTCATCCAGGTCATGGTATATCGGTTGTATTCAATTAGATCAACTGGACTTGAAGTTTGTTCTTGAAGTTCTTTTCAAGAACTAAACTTCAAGTCCAGTTGATCTAATTGAATACAACAGATATATGTAAGCTTATATTTTCGGCTATTAATTAAGCACAGTGGAGTCAAAGGTTAATTGTTACATGATTGAAAAATATATAACGTAGATGCAAAAAACTACATATGATTGAACACAAAAATGTGAGCTAGAGCAGGGGAAAGGATTTTACGCAGTGTCTTGAGTATTAAGGAGGTCGAGGGATCAGGGTACCATTGTAAGCGGCAAGGACAACAGAGGTCGAAGACCTCAGAATGGGTGACATTCCAGAATTGCATGTGTGTGGGGAGGCAAAAGTTGTCCTGGGGTGAGAGGATTAGAGTGAGGATGTCATCTATTTTATTTCTAAAGTAGTCTGCAAAATTCATCGGAGCATGGAATGAAGAGTGTCAGACGAGCACTGCATAGAGAGTATTAAATGTGAAAATAGATGACATTGTTTGTTATTGTTTATAAGTGTGCTAAAGTAGGGAGTGTTTTGCTGCTGGAAGAGTCAAATTAAGACATGGCAACATGAGCTTGATCCAACATGATCCAATCACAATATTGATTAACAATGCATACCTATGAGTTATATAGAGGAGAGGATATAGTTGTACTATGGAAACAGAGGGTAGGTAATGGAGCCAATGGATGCGAACCATTATGAGTTGTATGAAGAGAGGATATAGTTGCACTATGGAAACAGAGGGTAAGGTAATAGAGTCAATTGCTTCGTACCTATTATGAGTTGTACTATGGAAACAGGAGGTAATGGAGTCAACGGATGCATAAATATACCAATATGGTAATCTTTACAGAACACCATCATATAGCTTTGGTGATACATAGTCCTATAGAAAATGCCATGGTAACATCCTCAATCCTTGTAATTGGGGCAAAGTTTCATCCAAATATGTTAACAATCGTCTTCTGTCTATAGGCATTGTTGCCACAAGTCCCTATAATAAATTCATTAAAGTGCAAGTAGATCCACTTTTATCCTGTTTGGTAACACCCAATGAGAAGAAAAGAGGTTCATTGGTTCCAACTACGTTAAAGCTAGCCATTCACAGGCAAATGTTCTCTCTATTGAGTACAATGCTTGAAAATCTGGTAGGGAGAACTGTTAAGAGAAATCAAGATGGAAAGTGGAAAATTCGATTGGAAAAACGGAAAATAGTTTTCAATATGTTGAGCGAAATGTTTCACAACCCCATCTTCCACTCCCCATCTCTCTGCAGATTTCTATTAATGCAGACAGAAGCTGTACATGACTACAAGCTGGTCACATGATGAAAACGTTTTTCAGCAGGAAGGAATCACATGCGTTATCCTACTGAAAAAATAGTGAAATTGCATATGTATAAAGCACCGAATCGCATGCGCGCTTCTGGTGCATTGCAATGTGTCCTCAGTCTAAGGATTTTGGTTGTATTCAGTCTTTCCCCTGGTTAGAATTTTCCTGAAAAGCACTGACTTTTTACCTCTCCTGAATGAGACACCAAGTATCTACTTGAAATATTGATCCGAGTATGAGTAGAGGTACCTATTTTTACCTAAAAAATGAGTAAAAACGGATTGACTCTCGGTAAAATATAACTACTACTCTGCCTTCTGATTCTGTATTGTTTTCACAGTTTGTTTGCCCTTTAATTGGAAAGCGGAATTCCCATACAGTACCCCATACAGTAATGGCCAAATCCAGTATGGCTATTACTTTTGGGCTACTGTGTGGGAATTCTGCGTCCATTTAAAGGGCAACTAAGCCTGAAACAATACGAATCAGAAGGCATTTTTAACAATAGATACCATCCTCCTGATTCTGTATTGTGGTTAGTTGCCCTTTTATCCCACACAGTAACCCCCAATACCATGGCACTCCAGATGTTTGTAAACTACAACTCCCAGCTTTAGTAGCTGTGAGTTGTAGTTTCCAAACATCTGCAGTGGAACTGCGCACACCCTACCCCCCCCCCCCCCCCCCCGCCAGCCACTGTAACTATTGGAAATACCGGTAGGAATTCCTTCTGTGACTGCATCCACTGACATCCATTCCGACCTGAAAAGCTCAGTCACTAACTTCAATGGGATCTGGCTGCCGCATCTGCTGACATCCCGCCTAAGGCTCAGTCACTCAACTTCAATGAGGAATCCGGCTGCAGTATCCACTGATGGTCTCATCCCTGATGTCACTACTCGGCGCCGGTCTCATTTCCAGGCGCCGAGTAGTGATGTCAGTGGATGCGACCATCAGTGGATGCGGAAGCCGGATTCCTCATTCAGTAAGTGACTGACCCAAGTATAAGTCGAGGTTCAGTTTTTCAGGCTGTTTTTACAGCCTGAAAACCTTGACTTATACTCGAGTATATACGGTATTTAACATGCATTCTGACATCCTCTTTGTGTGGCTGTTGCTGCACATGAATAGAGGACTGGAGAAGAGGACAGCGGAGGGCCTGCTAAATGTATTTTTTGTATTTTGCGGTTGGGGGTTTTTGGGGTAGGAAAGTAAGGATATGCCCTTTAAAATAAACACATTCATTTCATTGCATCAACATTGGTAGGTGGAATGGGTATTTGTTGTGTATACTGTAAAGTATGCACCATTCTACACACTGTTTACATGACATGAGATCTATTACCTGCTCAGGATACTTGTGTGAATAGATCTATAGTATACATATGCCTGCTTAGTCCTATTCCCGCAAACCCCAGTATGTTGTTTAGCCTAGAGCTTATTGTCCACTCTGTTTTCCGTCTGGAAATTTGCTGGTTTGTAATTTATTTAACCTACTGTTACATTCTGTCTTTGCAGGTCTTTGCTCTTTTGTCTTCGCTTGTATTGTAACTGACGGATACTCGAATACATCAAAATCTGAAAAATTATATTGCATCTTTAATGAAAACGGTGATGCCTGTCATTATGCAGTGGCATTGGGTTTCTGCTCTGGCTTCCTAGCTTGCCTGCTCTTCTTGTGTTCTGGATATTTACCTTCCAGCACTCAGCAATGTCCAACTACCGCAAATTATATAGTGCTGGGAGATCTAGTTTTTCGGTGGTTGCTACTTTCTTGATACATTAAAATTTTGCAAATGTGAAATGAATCCCCCAACTTAAGGTCACACTGAGAGTCTTAAGGTGCCCATACGTTAGTACTTACCAGTAGTACTTTCCAGAACTGCCTTCCCCATTCTTTTTTTGCAACCGCCATACATTACAAAATGAATGGGTCAGAAGGTACCCCCCTCGTTATCGTATGTCAGTTGCGAAGTAGAACGGGAAAGCCGGTTCCGGAAGTATTGTTGAAATGTCAAGGATCGGTCAGAGGGTTAGTAGCAATGTAATGGGCACCTTTTAAGGTCTGTACATAAGTTGATCCACTGGTGTTCCGACGGGCATTCCGATCCTGTGATCTCCGGTGTGTACGAAGCTTCAAGTAGCCTGAGTGTTGAAGTAAATAATTCTCTTTTAAACTCAGCTGATCTACCCATATGGCCTTATCTATTTTTAAAGGTTATATTGTCACACACCATGATAAGTGAATTAGCGTTTTGGTGTTTTGCCAGATATTTTGACTTTTTATATAGGCTCAGGAAAATATCTTCAGGTATTCTTGACTTTTTAAAGGGTATCTATAGTGAAATGTATACATTGCTCCAATCCAGACATAAAAAGGTAAGTGTATGCTGCTTTATTGCCACCTTCCCTCTGTGGCTCCATTTTACATACAGTCTGATTTACTGCAGAGCTCCCCACTCCCCCTCCCCCTTCATATAGTCCAGCTGTGAACCAGCCTCTCATCACATTAATCCTCCTACAGTTCACTCTAACCTTTATAAACAAAAAAATAAACCCTCGGTATGTAAGCCTGTAGAGAGCAAATGTCTTTGTCGTTCTGGAGATGTTTGCAACATAAGGAGAGGTATGAGTTTGAGACACCCGTGTTCCTGCCTTATCATTGCAGCCTGATCTCCCCTTTGACATGCAATACATTGGTGGAAGCTGCTTCATTGTCCTTACCTTTACTTCTGGTTTTAACCCAGTATTTGCCAAGCATTTTAGTGAGCAGGAAAAGTCATTGGGAGACTTGCTGTAAAACTGTGTGACCTACACCCTGAATGGGTTTCACCGAACAACCCCAGAAGGAAATTCATGACCAAATACTCCATAATTCTATTATATATGAATCATATAATAATGTTATATATTCTGTACTTGCCATAATTATCTCACCACAGCCAATATTTATTTTGTTATAAGTTCTTCATTAAGGCTGGTACATACGAGCAGATTTTTCGTCCCAACCGGACGATATGTATGTGTATCGGTTGGTTGGTATAAAAAAATCTGAGGGGATTTCGGTGGCGGCAGCGGCCAATGTCTGTAAATCACCGCAGATTGCGCGTCCATAGGAGACATTTGCCGTGACTAACAGTGCTTTGTCACGGCCGACTGCTCGTAGTGCGCAATGGTCGAGATGAAAAATTGGCCATTTGTTCCCAGCCTAATGTCTCTTTAGCCCTTCATATCATTAGTGTCCTTCAAAGTCAGCTGTGACACTGACGGTGGATCTGACACGAATTTGCTGATATTGTCGGTATCTGACCTATCTACAGACAGAAAATTTCCATTACCAGTTTCGTCCCTTTACTACAAGTAGGGGGCCGCTGATAACATTGGATCATGTATGGGCACATTGAACTATCATTCTGTATATGGAATATATGGAACAATCTCTCTCGTGTATATAATATATATAATGACTTGTTAATAGTCCTACCACCCTCCCAGGATTTCTAATTCCTGTTCAATAAGCCCCATCACAGTGGGTAAGTACAGTAGGTACGTATTATAACCCCCAGTCTCAGCAATCACCTTAAGCAGCTGCAGGGTTAATATTGATACAGTTTTGTATCAATTATGATTAGTTTGGTCTATCAATCTCAGACAGACGGATCCATTATTGAAACTCCAAAAGCTGCTTTTCACTCACAGCTCACTTGACCATGTAACATCTATGGGCACCCAGGTGGAAGCCGAATAGCAGACTGCACTGAGCAGACAGAAAGGGGATTCCAGGCACCAGGATTCCCCCCCAAACACACCCTGAGACTGGCATGCTATTAGGGGATTTGATTGACAGCTCTAGCAGCATTGGTGTATTGAATCTGACTTTTAACTTGTATATCTCGGGACAGAGGAAAATAGGTGGGGGGAATTATAGAACACAGAAAGAAAAAATAATTACATTTTCCCACTATAGATGCCCTTTAAGAAGAGCAGTAATAGCAGTGGGGGTGTGTGCCCTTAAGAAGGAGCAGTTATAGCAGTGGGGTGTGATGCCCTTTAAGAAGGATCATATAGCAGTGGGGGGTGTGATGCCCTTTAAAGAGGCAGTATAGCAGTGGGGTGTGATGCCCTTAAGAAGGGAGCAGTATAGCAGTGGGGGTGTGATGCCCTTTAAGAAGGGCAGTATAGCAGTGGGTGGGGTGTATTTACCAGAGTTACGTTGCATATGCACACCAGCAACAGGTGGCTTCCTTTGGCTTTAATTTTAGATTGCCTGGCAGTTTTGCTGGTAAGTCACTCATCATATTGTGAACCAAATACTTTTTTTAGGCTTGACACTCCACATTTTTAAGCTGGGGAACGACTTGTTTTTTTCTACTTATAATTTTTCCATTATCCAGTGAATTGCCTACACTGTGTACACACGTTTCAATATTTCAACCCATCGATGATGCAAATGAAAATTTGGTCCCAAATTTGATCTGCCCAAAATATTAGAAGTAAATTTTGAGCGTGAAGGAACAATGTCGGTTGAATGGTGCGAATGTTTTCAGGCAGTCAGGTAAAATTTGTCACATTGTCTTCATTGCAACGCACCATTGCTGATCGTCCTTTCGGGTCCGAATAATCGCCCTGTCTGTACCTACCTAGTATAGACCCTAACATCACTTTATGATCGTTTACAGAACCTGTATATTTCATGTTAACGTTACTCTCTTACAGCTCTGTGGATTTTCCTGTGGTTTGTGGATTCTGCTTCCTGACGAATCAGGTGTCACACTGACCACAAGTGGAATTTCTGACTGGGCAGGACAGTGCCGGGCAGCCATGCATTCAGCTTTTTTTTCCATTCTCACATGGGTATGTAGATTAGGAGGTGGCAGTTTAAGACGTGGACCATGTTTTAATGGTTTTATTATGTATTGAATATATTTTTTTATTTTGTTAATCATCCAGGTGTCATAAAAACAGTTAAAGTCCACTGGCAGGTAGGTATCTATGATTAAGCATCATGTTTATTCAGTAAGCCATTGTCTGTATACATACATGCTTTAACACACAATTTTTGACCCAATCAGTTGCCACAATCAAAATTTCAGTTTATTGGACACAAAATAGCGGGCAGAATTTAATCCAAGCAAGGTTTTTTTTTTACTTTTGTTTTTAACAAAATCGGATGAAAATATATATCTCTTGGTTTAAATGGGCCTGATGATCATTCCCATGCTGAAATATTGATGATCAGTCATGCTGAAATATTGGCAGAACACTATTAAGGTCATGTTCACACTCTACACCGAAATCTGCACTTATTCACAAACCCTGAGATTGATTGAGATTGATGCTTGCTCCCCAGGTCTCTAAGCTCCTCATACCTCCTGGTCTTCTGGTTCTAAGAGCTTACGCAGTCCACAAGAAGTCAGGCTGTTAATTCAGCTATAATTCATTGGATGTGATATCATCTAAAAAAAAAAAAAATCCAAGATCCATGGATTTTAGGCTACTTACCAACAGCATTTTTATCTGCTGTTGACATGTGAGACTTTTCAGTTTAATAATCGAAAACAGGAGATAAAAGAGCTAGTCTTACCTGCTGTTCTTCAGTTAAACCAGTAGGACCAGGAACAAAGTTATGAACTAGTATCGTGCTCCTCCCTGTTCTTCTGATAGGTCCCGCTGGAGCTTGTACGATATGCGCAGTGCATATGTGCATACAGTGCAAGCTCAGGAGGAAGGCGCAATACACCGGTAAGTTCTGTAACTTTGTTCTTGGCTCCTGCTGGTTTAATTTAAGAATGGGTGGTAAGACATAGCTCTTTACCTCCCATTCTTCAATTAAACTGAAATCCCCAACCTAATTTGGGGTTTAACCTTTTCCTTCCGTGCTGCAATTTTTTACTGCTCACAAAAGGTTGGAAAACTCGATCCTACCTGCCATCAATTATAGATAAAGGTGCGATTTGCAATAGTGTTTTTTTTATGGTCCTAACACAGCATTTTCATCAGTTTGATGTCTGAACTTCGACTGAGTCCGAACATTACCGTGATCTATCTCTTTTCAGCCTACTTTTGTCTTTTAATGGTGTTTTGAAATCATTGTCCATTGTATGTCCCAAGTTAGCCAAGCTTTAGCTGTTAGGTTGCCTCACTCCTTCATAATTTGGTATACAGAGTTCATTGTTGATTTAACAACTGGAGGTGCCCATCCAAAGCCTCTTGTTCTTATTCTGCCCGTTTTGCTCGATTTAAAGAAAGAACTTTTTTTTGTGGAAACCGTTTCAAACAAGCTATCCTGTCCATTCCTTAGCTTCCTACATGCTAACTTAAGGTTCATACACACGTGCGATTTGAACGTGCGTTTTCGGATTAACTGCCTGTGTATGGGCACTTGGCCCGCTTATTCGTGATGAACGAACGGCCGATAAAGTGCCCATACCCAGGTCGATTATAAGCTGAACATTTGTTCGTACACATCTTGCGTCTCTGGTCGGGACCCGTGATCGCACGTGTGTACGAACCTAAGGCACAGGCTGCATAGGTAGCCACTTGTGCTTAGCCTTTCAGCATGTAGATTTTATTTGTTTGGGTCTTGAAGGTGGCAACAGACAACCCTAATTGCAAGTTCTGACACTGAGATGAAATTACTGGAAGTAACTCCTGGGAAGATTGGCAGTGGTCTTGACTGTTTTCCCAATTGTAAATTTGCTTTTGTACTGCAGAAAAATGATTTCAAATACTCTACAAATTACCTTATATCCTTCCAGGCTGATATTCTCTAAGATCATTGCCGATACGGTACTTTGCATTGTTTTCACATCTTTCACAAACTGTAATGCATAAACTAAGCACCACACAACACCCCCAACACTAACCTTTCTTCCCAGCACTTCTGACTGAGAATATCTTGCTTTAAGTCCAACTGGTCCCCCGTCCAACTTTTCCAGTGTTTGCCTTCATTCAAACCGTGGCATGATGTCACACGCCAATAACTTACGCGGAGGCGCATGCTCACAAAGCCAAAGTGGAAAAGAACAGAGAGGGACCAGAGAACTTTATTGTAATAGCTTCACTCAGGAGAGCCAAAGAAAAGGTCATCATTAAAACTTGGCGTGTTGGTGGTGGTGGTGAATATGTATGTTTAAATTTGTGAGGGTCGAACATGCATTTTTAACACACGCACCTGACCACAGCAGCAACTGCCAAAACTTTGTGAACATACAGTATCTAAAGACAAAAGTCTAAACATACGTGCTGAAGTATTGTAATTCAATTCAAATGCCACTATGTGTCCATAGAGAGTCCAGGAAACCCCAATAAAGGGTGGGTGCTGTCAGTTACTACACGGTCCCTAGGGATCCAGGCAAATAAAGTGGCTAGTACAGACCCTGACTAGACTTGGAAAGCTGGTTCCAAGGCACTCCACTACCAGGACCTGAAAAATAGAAAGTATGTGGTGGCCCTAGCGGCAAATAACACACCACACAACTGGGTTCTAATAAAGTCCATATATATTGGTGCAAACCAGGCCAAGAGTATCAAAGTGGCAATATGATCATATAAACTAAAACAGTAGTCTGTCACAAGTGCCCATATACAATATAAAACCCTCCCTGCAAATGGACAAACATCCAGTCTCTATAGAGGGGAGACCACCATACAGAGACAGTCCACATCCCCAGGTAAGGTTGTAAATAGAAAAATTGGGTAGATCTCACCCCTCCGGATATCTATCGGAAAGATGCCACACAGATCCAGTCCAAAGTCCGCGTGTGGTAAAACTGACTTCCCAAACTCCTTCCGATGGTGCAGAACCGTGCTAACCACCACCTGGTCTCAAAGTGTCAGAGTGGCAGTCTAAATCAGTCGAGATGTGGTGAGAATCAATACCCAGGCACACGTGACATTCCAACCAAACAACCGACGTTGCGTTTCGGTAACCAACTTTGTGAACATACAGTATCTAATGACAAATTCTACATGCTGAAGTACCCAACTGACTGCACTCACAAATACATTTACAACTCCCTCATATCAGTTAATATGCGCACTCAGCTCACTTTTGCACAAAATACACCCTTTTCATACTGAATAAAACTGTTATAAAATATTTTTTCTTTTCAGATACCACTTGCTTGCTTGCCTATAAGAAATTGAAAAAGGAGCAATTTCAATCCGATTATGTTGATCCTACCCAGGACATTACGTCCCCTTACCCCAGCTATCCTGGTCGGTCGCTGATAATTACCAAAGCCCACCATCTCCAACACAGAGACACCGGGAATACCAACCCCAGCATCTTGAAATCATTCCTACCACTTAGGTCTCTTGTGGCTATAAAGGAGCTAAAGTCATTTATAAAGCATCACCTCTGAACACAACCCCTAAATTTAACAAATGACTCGTGTTGTCCAGATCAGGTTTTGCTGGGAAAGCGTACTCGCCTGCCTTCTACTTACACTGTACAAGAAGTGAACATCGAACAGGTGTGCCTAAGAGAAAAGCTTGTTTATTAAGAGACGTTTTGAAGTTTCTTATGCTAAATGCTGCTCAATCTGCTCCTCTATCCCAGTTACCATAATAGCTTATGTATGCAAAGATGGCTGTATTTTCTGGCAGTTGGCCACCAACAGCAGGTTAATGTTTTTGTGCCAATATTTTAATTGGATGACAAGTTTTTCTGTAGCAGTTAATGCGATCATCCCTTATTTAATGTTTGTCAAGTGTCCTGTTTTGCTAGGGACGCTTCCTGTTACTTGCACTAGTTGTTTCTTTTCAGGTTAAATGTTTATACGTTTGAAGGTAAAAAAATATTTTATATTGTGACTTTCCGTTTAATTAACCAAAAAACAAGGCCAATTCGGTAAATACGAGCCTCTGTCTGAATAATAATAATTGGCCTCCTTTTATTTAAACAAATGCAGTAAATACTTGAACCAACTTTACATTCTAAAAAAGCCAAACAGAATCGAATATATAAGTTTAAGGTTACTCCACTGGGAAAAGAAATGCCATTTGCTTTATTAAGATGGGAGAAAAAGGGAAGCTGTGGGTTTTTACCAACCTCCTTCATCAATAAAACCTGCGGAGCCGGAGAGAAGGTAGAGTAGTTTTTTCTTACCCCTCGTCCTCCGCCACGTAGCTACATTGTCCTGACAAACTCTGTCTTCTATGGCGTGGTTTTTCAGTAAAACTAATGGAAAAAAAATACCAGTAGAAGATACCCTTTTAAGGTCCGCATGGCCTCTTAAGAAATCAGAATTTTCCTTCTCATTTTTTACATTTAATATAATGGAAACTGCTGTTTTTTTGCCCTTTTTTTTTAAAAAGAATCAAACTGTAAAAAGGTCCTTAAAAGAAGAACTAAATATAAATAAGTCTAA
Organism: Hymenochirus boettgeri; assembly: GCA_019447015.1. NCBI lineage: Eukaryota > Metazoa > Chordata > Amphibia > Anura > Pipidae > Hymenochirus > Hymenochirus boettgeri. Next base: position 31,841 of record JAACNH010002902.1, read on the forward strand.
ATGGTATTCTTTTTTTTAGTCATAGGGCTTGGCCTCTCACTCCCATGTTTCTTGACTAATTGGGTGTTTGGCCCCCCTCCCACTGGTTTAGTTTTTCTTAACCCCAATCCTCATTGCCTTTAATCTAAACAAGAAAAGTTTTTTACTTCTAATCTGTCCGAATTACACTGTTCCCTTAAAGGAAATGGTCTATTAATGCAATGAACATTTACGGTTTGTAAAGTCCTGCTCTCTAGGGCAACGCCCAACACTGCAACCGCAAACGGAAATCGCATGCGATTTCATTCATGTGTGCAATTGCGTTTTTTTCGTTACATCTAGAAAACGAATGCGATGCGATTTAAAATTGCGAATGCAAAGCTCATCGCACCCCAAAATGCGCATTTTTCCGTGCGTTGCCGCGATTCCCAATGCTATCGGAAAACCGCATGTCCAACGCAAGAAAAAAGCCCTAAATCATTTTTTTGTCTAAAACTTTTAGTGTAGTTATTTCATCTCACAAAAGTTTATTTATCTTTAGTTTGGTGTTTATATGGCCAACACAACAGTCAATACAGCTACCATAGCTGGTCAGTATCCGTATTTGTAATGTAGTATACAGTCACCACATTTATTAAAACTTGCACAGTAATAAGATTTCTAGATCCATGTCCAAAAGCAAGTTGAAAATCCTCATACATTCACAGATGTGCTCTGCTGCTTCCCCTGACATATATTAGAACCTCATCTTGAAATTCTCTTCATTGAATTTAAAAACAGTATTTATTTCCTTTTTATTCAAATTACATAAAATTAAGTACTATAATCCCTTAAATCCAAAATGAAACGGCAGCCTTAAGGCACATTCATTTAGGAAGTGAAACGTAACGCGAGCATATGCAGGAAATGCCTTTTTAGATTTTCTTATGAAAACTGCAAATATTTTTAGAAACTGCACCTCCTGATCAGTAATAGCCATTTTAAAAAATCCTTTTGTTAGTTTTCTTTTTCCATATTCTGTTCCAGGCGTGGCCAGAAATCGTATTCTGAAGCCAGACTAACAACAGAGCTAGTTCACAATGCAGATTTGGACAGGCCTCTATATGTATTGTAGCTAACCATGAGTCCATGACAAGCATCATGCTGCAGCTTCATGCAGGCTGTACTTAAAAATAAACTTGTCTTTGAAATGTATCCAATGTCTCTGTGGCTTGTCAACCCAGGATCTCTGGTGTAATGTCCTTAAATCCTGATGTTTTTTACAAAATGAAAAGAAACATGCTGGAAATTACTTGTTTCTCCTTAAACAGGTGACTGTTCAGTTCTTCTACATAAACCCAACCCAATTAAGTAATAATCCCTGCCGTGCCATAGAAAGCCTCCAGCACTGACGGAGGTTAATTTGGTGTGGTTGGGTTTATTCCAGGAATAAATATTGCTGTTTTTGCTATTTTACTTTGAACACACATTTGAAGTGCTAATAAAAGGTTTTATCACAGAATTGGCTTGCTGTGTTTTCTGTGACTCCATTAACAACATGCTATCTTACATATGGTATCTGTGTGAAGCAGACCACAGCTTCAAACTTTTCTTCAAACTGTAATAATACAATCCCACTATTGCAGTTAGAAATAAATGCTGCCTGTTCTAGAGCTTCTGGTACGACTCCTACGTCCGACCAAGACTGCCGTGTATTCCTCTTTTGAGTGCCTGCAAAAGCTCATTAAGCATTTTGTGAACATTAGCACTTGAGAACCGCATGTCGAACATTACAATGTGACGGCTGTATTAGTAGCGTGCTATAAATTTTTTTGTGTGGATTGCACGCGCTCCGATAATGGAATATTGCCAAAATCTCAGCATTAGTGGACCGATGAACAAGCGGAATTGCGATGGCGTGATCACAATGTGTCCCAAGCCAATAGCAAATGCAA
>JAACNH010002903.1:0-33737 GCA_019447015.1 Hymenochirus boettgeri
TGTCATGAAGGGAATGTGTCCCTTTCTGGGTACAAAATGTTTTGTTATATAACCTTCCCCTTGATAAACCATAGCTATTAGGGATCTATGTGAGGTTAGGTTAGAATATCCGACATTCATATAAACTGTAGAACCTGTATCACGATCCTGCTGGTGAGCTCCTCTAATGATTCCCTATCGTACCTTGGTAGGTCAGGACTTAATCTAAAACACACACAGTCCTCCTATCCTTTACTGACCTTCATGTCTCTATGGAGTACGTTAAGTTCTCTGTAGGCTTTGGCAGGAAGACGTTTCTCCACTTGGCTAGACGTCTTGCCTAAAAAAATTAAATGACACCGATTGTAGGGAGATACCGGTATCATTACTATTACTTCCCGCCCCATTTTGTAACATACTAGGGCATATTAATAAAGACGCCGTGTTGCAGTATATGACACCGTGCTCTATCACGCATCAACATCAAACATCAGTTTCCCCACTCCCACTCCTATACTTACTGATCCTCATGGTAAATTCTGCAGGTCTTCCAAAACGACTGGATCCGGATTCCATCTCATGTGCTGCTGGATTTTTTCTCTAGACATCCACAATGTTTCTCCTGTTTCTTCTTCTTGTCCCTTGTCACTATTTTCCCTTTTTTGAGACCTGTAATAGTACATGTCATCACCAGTTAGATGTCCGGGGCATTAATCATTCAATCTAATGGAGCTTACTGGACAGACAGTTCAATGTTCTCCCTTTGGCAGTTCTAGGAGGTTTTGAATGACTTTTTACTGTCTATAATGTTAATATTACTTATAGTGAGTTTTCAAGCTATCCAATTGTTATATGGATAGTGTATGAAGGAATGTGTCCTTTCTGTGGTTTTTTGTTCCCTTCCCCTTGATTAACACATAGCTAGGTCTTACCATGTCACCTTGGTAGGTTTCTCTTCCGACTTTGGTTTTGTGTAGAGAAAGTTGAAGTTCTCTCTGAGGCTTGCAGGAATATTTCTCTTCTGGCAGACACTCCTGTCTGACAAGGAATGAACACAGATTGTGGATAACATGTATTTTACCATTACTTAATTCCCTCCGTTTTTATAACATACTAAGGGCTATTTCTAAAGACCAGTGTAGTGACACGTGTCTAACTCCATCGAAATACTTACTGATCCTCTCTATGAATTCCGCCGGCTTCCAAACGTTGGATGGATTCATCTCATGCATTCTCTGCTTCTTTTTGCTTTCCACTTTGTCTCATTCCCATTCTTCTGAACCTGAAAGTACATCAATCAACGATTTAAGGTGTTCGGGGCTAATCATTTCAATCTCTGGAGCCTTACTGCGACAATTCAATGTTTCTCCCTTTTGCAGTTCTAGGTAGGTTTGAATGACTTTTTACTGTCTAAATGTTAACATTAATACAGCGTTTTATTGTGTCCCTTCTGTGGTACCAAGATGGGTTTTGTTACCTTCCCCTTGATAAACACTAGCAGTAGGATGGATCTATGTGGAGGTTAGGGTTAGAATACCGACATGCTATAAACTGTATAAAATGTCAATCATGGGATCCTTGCCTGGGTGACCCTCTATGGATGTCCTATCTGTACCTTGGTAGGTCAGGAATCTATATCACACACCACAGTTCTCTCTACTCCTTTACTGACCTTTTTGTCTGTTGAGTTCGTTGAAATCCCTCCTGAGGGTTTCCAGGGAGCGTCTCCCTCATGGGCAGAGTCTTGCCTGAAAAGTAATGACACACATTGTGGACAACATTTATTATTACTATTACTTCCCGTCCCCTTTTGTAACATACTGGGACATATTTATAAACGCAGTGTGTTCAGTATAGTGACAACACCGTTGCCTCTATCACTGCATCAACAACACACATAGTTTCCCCACTCCCACTCATAGCTTACTGTATCAACCAGCTTTCGATCTCGCGCAATTCATACCAAATATTTGATCCGGGTTCCATCTCTGGTTTTCTTCCTCTCTTTTGTCAATCCCTCTTTTGAACCGCTGCAAGTACACTGTCATTCAACAGTTAAGGTCCGGGCAATCATTCAATCTTATGGAGCCTTCTTGACTAGACATTCAATTTTCTTCCTCCCTGCAGTTCTAGTTGTAGATCGATGTTTTACTGTCTAGTTAATATATTAATAGTGAGTTTTCAAGCTGACCATGGTTATTGGTGTTATTGTCATGAAGGAATGTCCTTCTCTGTGGTACAAATTGGTTTGTTACCTTCCCCTTGATAATCACAATAAAAAGCTAGGTAGGGATTATGGTGAGGTAGGGTTTAGAATTCCGCATTCATATAAACTGTATGAAATGTTACAAGAATCCTCCTGGGTGACTCCTCTATGATTCCTATCTCTAACTTGGTAGTCAGGATATATAACAACAGCACACAGTTTCCTCTCTACATCCTTTTACTCTTCGTTTCTCTGTGAGTTCATTGAAATCCTCTCGAGAGTTTGCAGGAGAAAGTTGTCCCGTCTTGGATAGACGGTTGCCTGAAAATGAATGAAGAGACGATTGTTGGATAACATGTATGTATTACTATAAACTTTTCCCTCCCCATTTTTGTAACACACTAAGGACTATTGTATAAAGACGCATGTTTGCAGTATAGTGACAAAGCACAGGCCTCTATCACTGCTCAAACAAACATCAGTTTTCCCCACCCCACTCCTATACTTACTGATCATCCGCTTTAGATTTCCGCAGTTTTTCCAAACAATGGATTCGTGGATTCCATCTCTCGTTCCTTCCTGCTTATTGTTTTCTCTAGACATCCAACAATTTCCTCTGATTTTTTCCTCTTCCCTCGTGCCCTAATTCCCTTTTTCTGAGACCTGTAAAGTACTGTCAATCAACTATTAAGGTCGGGGCTCAATCATCAAATCGATGGAGCCTTACATGACCAGCAGTTCCAATGTTCTCCCTTTACGTCTATGGGTTTGGTGACTTTTTACTGTCTAATTTAAATATTTTAATAGTGGGTTTTCAAGCTAATCAGGATTATTGTGATTAGGTCATGAAGGGATGTTGGTCTCCTTTCTGTGTACAAATGGGTTTGTACCTTCCCCTTGATACACACATAGCTGTAGGATCTATGGTGAGGGTATGGTTAGAATATCCCGCATTCCATATAAACTTATAAAATGTATCAAGATCCTGCCTGGGTGAGCTCTCTATGATTCCTAATCGTACTTGGTAAGGTCAGGAATTTATAAATCACACACACAGTTCCTCTCTATCCGTTACTGACCTCAGTTCGTCTATGGCGTACGTTAGAGTCGTCTATGTAACGCTTTGCAGTAGACGTTTCCCACTTGGATCGACTCTTGCCTAAAAAAATTAATGACCAGATTGTGGTAAAATGTATTATTACTATTACTTCCTCCCCCCCATTTTGTAACATACTACGGGACATCATTTAATAAGCGCAGTGTTGCCGATTAGTGACCCGTGCCTCTATCACTGCATCAACACTCAAACACTCGTTTCCCCACTCCCACTCTATCTACGATACCTAATGTAAATTTCTGCAAGGTCTTCCAAACGATGGATCCGGATTCCATCTCATGTGTGCCTGCTGATTGTTCCTCTATACATCCACATGTTCTCTGGTTTCTTCCTTCTTGCCTTTCACTATTTTCCTTTTTGAGACTGTAAATACAATCATCAACGTAGTTAAGTCCGGGGCTAATCATTCAATCTATGGGCCTTACTGGACAGACAATTCATGTTCTCTCTTTGCAGTTCTAGGCAGTTTGAATGACTTTTACTGTCAAATTAACATATTAATAGTGAGTTTCAAGCTGATCCAATGGTTTATATGATAGTGTGGATGAAGAGAATGTGTCCTTTCTGGTGGTTTTTGCTCCCGTCCCCTGATTAACACATAGCTAGGTCTTATGTACTTGGTAGGTTTCTCCTTTTACAGCTTGGTTTTTGTGTAGCTAGTTGAAGTTCTCTCTGAGGTGCTTGCACGGATATATGTTCTCTTTCCTGGCAGACATCCTGACTAAATTAAATGACCAGATGTGTGATAAACATGTATGTATTACCATTACTTCCCTCCCCATTTTGGTAACATACTAAGGACATTATAAACGACGCAGTGGTTTGCATATAGTGACCACCCGTGCCTCTATCACTGCATCAACATCAACATCATTTCCCCACTCCCACTCAAATATCTTAACTGATCCTCTCTATGAATTTGCCGCACGGCTCCAACGTTGGATGATCCATCTCATCCATTCATCGCTTCTTTTTATCTTTTTCGCTTTGTCCACTTTTGCTCATTCCCTTTTTCTGAAGACCTGCTAAAGTCTTGTCATCAACAGCTAAGGTCCGGGCTAATCATTCAATCTATGGAGCCTTACTGACAGACATTCCAATTCTCCTCCCTTTGCAGTTCTAGGAGGTTGTAATGACTTTTTACTAATCTAAATGTTAACATTAATACAAGCGCGTTTTTATGTGTCCTTTCTGTGGTACAAATTGGTTTCTTACCTTCCCCTGCTAACCATAGCTTAGGTAGGGACTATGGTGAGGTTAGGGTTAGAATATCCACATGTCTATAGACTGTATAAACGTATCAAGATCCTGCCTGGGTGAGCTCCGTCTATATTCCTATCTGTACCTTGGTAGGCAGGAATTATATAAAACCCCGTTCCTCCTCTATCTCTTTACTGACCTTGTTTTTTTCGGGAATTTTTGTTGAAGCCCATCTCTGAGGTTTGCAGGCATTGCCTTTCTCCTTGTGGGTGAGAGATCTTGTTATCTGTAAGTACATGAATGGGTTGTATAAACGTGTTTATTACATTATACTTCCCTCCCCATTTTGTAACATACTAAGGGACATATTTATAAGACCAGTGTTTGCAGTATAGTGACCGTGCCTCTATCACTGCTCATCATCAAACATCGTTTCCCCACTCCACTCCATACTTCTGATCAACACTTCAGACTTTCTGCCTCATCCAACCGTGTGGATCCTGGGATTACCATCTCATCGTTCCTGCTGGATTGTTCCTCTAGACATCCACCACAATGTCTCCTGATTCTCTCCCCTTGCCCCTCATCGCGTATTTTTGCCTTTCTGAAGTCGTCAAATACATGTCAATCACCAGTAAGGTTTGGGCAATCATTCATCCTATGGAACCTTACTGGACAGACATTCAATGTTCCTCCCCCTTTTGCTTTCTAGGAAAGTTTGAATGACTTTTACTGTTAATGTTTTTTTAATATATTAATAGTGAGTTTCAGTGATCCAAGGATTATTGTGATTATGTCATGAGGAATTGTCCCGTTCTCTGTGGTACAAGATTGCGGTTTTTTGTTCCTTCCCTTCCTTGAGAAAACCACTAGCTAGGTAGGGATCTAGGGTGAGGTTGGGTTAGAATATCTGAATGTCATAAATACTGTATCAAAGATTCCTGCCTGGGTGAGCTCCTCTATGATGTCCCTAATTCTGTACCTTGGTAGGTCAGGGATTATATAACTACACAGTTCCTCTCTACAAGTCCTTTCTGACCTTTGGTTTTTCGGATATATTTTGTTGAAGCCCTCTCTGAGGGCTGCAGAGGCATTTCCTTCTCTCCTTGTGGGAGAGATCTTGTTATCTGTAAAGTAAATGGACATGGGTTGTGTATCAAACATGTAGTCTTACATTACTTCCCTCCCCTTTTGGTAACATACTTAGGGACATATATAAACCAGTTGCATATAGTGACACCGTGCCTCTATCACTGCATCAACATCAACATCAGTTTCCCCTCCCACTCCATACTTACTCGGGATCATCACTTCAATTTCTGCACTTCTTCTTCAGATCCTGGTATTCCATCATATTTTTGCATTTTGTATTGGTTTTCTAAGATGTTCCAACTGTCTTCTGCTTCCTTCCCTTTGCTCGTTCTCCCATTCCCGTCCCTCTTGAGACCTGTAATGACATGTCAAGAGTAAATATCATTCTAAGTCTGTCTTGTGTTGAAGTGAATATATTTGTGGTTTGTTAACAGGTGGAGCAGCCTAGAGTATGTAACAACATTTTCTTATCCCTAAGTCCCATAACAAAATAGTAAAATAACATAGCTCAGGTTCCTACTCAGGCAATAGGGCACACTTACATTTGGTTTCAGGGCATTGGTGAAAATGTGCCCATTTCCATCACAATCTATTCCGACGCCTCTGTGAACGAGTTTAATCCTTCATCAGAGATGGCGTCCTTTAAAGGTAGAGAGATATTCTGTAAGTCTCTTACACGGGATCTATAATATAGTCAACAGAACTCGTACCAATAATGGTCTCACCATTTCTCTGAAAGGGCCGGGAGTGTCTCCAGCTTTCCGAATCGCTGGTCCATGTCGCTAACTATATCTATGGGAGAAGGAAAAGACTTTTATACATTAAACACCTATAATAGGAAGCAGAATAGCTTTCTTGTTTTCTAATTCGATATAACGACTGTTTCACTGTAGAGGCTACTTAAACCCTTGACCAATCGGTAATCAAAGTAAATGTTTCCCCTATCAGTGATCTAATATCTTTATTGTTTGTATAGTATAACTATCCATAGATTGTAGTGTACAGGTAAAAATCTCCTTGCGTATGGATGGCCAGACCCTTTTTTCGCTTCGCAAACGGCCCCTATGTGTTTCTTATGCAAACATTCAGTCCTACCCTGCTGCCATTGTAGACTTTTCCACCAATTGAACTTTCCCTCTTGAGCCACAGTTTGAGTTCTGTGGAACATATTGGTGTATGGAGATGTAAGAGACCTTTAACACTGTCCACTCGACATTTATAACAAGATTGCTAAAAGTCCTTTCTTGAATTTTCAGTTATTTCACTGCCATAATAGTTACCGTTGATTCATTGATCTCTTGACTCCTCTCCTGTCAGGTGGCGCCAAGGTGTCTTTACTGCCACTCGTTTTGCCTGGTGTAAGGTCCTGGAAGTTTCCAGACCTGAAAGGAAGGATGCCCAGTGGAATATTTTCTACAGAATGTCATGGCCCACTGTGGAGAATGATTGTGAGAATTAGGTGGATATGTAGACGAAGCGACAGAATATCCAAGCACGGAAATTTACAAGGGTAACAATCTCTATTGGTCACCTATCACTTTTAATTACAGTCTGAATGAACTCTAGAATCTGGCAGATCCATTGTTAAATGTCGAGCGATACACTAAAAGGAATTGGCCATTGTAAATTGATATTAGTCACATAGAGAAAACATATAGTGTCATGTCTAGTTTAGTCTAGTCAGTGGCTGACAACATGTCCCAGCATGTGCTTACATACCAAATGGTCTTTAACAACCACCATGTATAATCAGGGGGTTCTGGGTAAATTCTTTCCTACCATGTTGAGACCTTCTCAAAAAGTCTCCAATCTTTTTTCTTTGTTGGATGAATGCCACCTTTCCAAGCACTGGCTTTTCTCTCCTTGTGCAATTGCTTGAGAAGACTGGCTGAGTAGATTCTCCATTGCTTCTTCTATCAGGAGACAGTGTAGACACTTTTCTTTCTCGCCATTCAGGTTGTCCGCACCAGTCACGCCGCGCCACAGCCCGACGGAGCAGATTACCGTTAACCGTTTCCGTGCACTGTACAATCCGAACACACATCGACAGCTTGTTTAATGTATAGAGACACTTGGGAAAAGAAAAGCGTTTTTAATTAAATCTATACTCAAAATCTTATTATTGGCGAAGATGAACGCGCCAGTTTAAACTGAATATTATTCAATGGGAAATAAACTAAATAAGGTATTGTGGGACAGCTACGGATGTGAAAGAAGTCAGATATTCAGTTATATGACAGGATGAAATAAAAATTCCTATTGATAATTTCAAAAGAAGGATGACTTAGAAATAAACAGCCATGTTTAAATAATGATATAATTTCCCTCTATCGATACAAGTGTTCCCTTCCGTAGATTTACCACAAATATAATTTGAAAGGAAATCATCACAAGACAGCTGACCACGACTGAATCCCAGATACATGGGTTCAAGTTAGCAGACAACAACATAACACACAAGTCATTCTACCAAAGATAATACAGAAGATTAAAGGGAAATGTTTTCTGATTGGCCAATCCATGTCCTGACCTTGATCCAATTGAACGTTATGGAAAGTCCTATAGGGATTGGTCCACGTGGGGGAACCTACCATCATCCAAGTAGCTGAAGCTTTTCTGTAAGGACTAAACATCCCCCCAATGGGTCATAGTCAGGCACTGACCACGTTTAGTTACTGCTAAAGTGTCACACCCTCCTAACTGAAGAGCACCATTCACTTACGATTACCACAACAGATATGCTTATCTGTTTGACTAGGTTTCCTTTATCTACTTAGGTGATCACTTCTAAATGATAAACACATACCACAGAAACCAGGCTCTGTGTGTCAAAAACTACTCTCACATGTACAGAAAATTCTGAAAGAACCTTGCACTCATGTGCACCTGAACCAAGAACGAGCCTCCTAATGCACATAACCTATATACTGTGGCCTCTAAAGAAAGCACTTTGGTAGCTCCCGGACATATGTTATAATTTTAGTAAATAGACATAGACATGTAATGTGCTACACACATGCTATATATCCATAATAAAGGTGCAACTATAGTGGTCAATACTTTAAAAAACCTGAAAAGTTTGCAATTTTCTTTTTTTTCCAAGGGAGTTAGAAATCCTAAACCTTTATTAATAAACCAATATAATGTAATAATAAAAAGTGAAAGTTTTTTGAATTTTTTGGCTTGCAAAGGCTACTATTTTGTGGATGTCCTGTCTGTGCTGAAGGTAACTTGCTAGGACTGGCTTGATGGGGATAAAAAAAAACTTTTTTGATGATTGGTCAATTTTTTTTTTTACTTTCATACCCTTTAATTTATGGCTACAACCGGAAAAGGAGGGAGATGTCAGTAGGTATGTGGTATACCTGTTCTGTGTGGGGTTGTGGGTATCATGTGTTGTTTTATGACATGAACTGTTTGTGAGCACATGACCTCTAAAGCCTCAAAAATATCCACATTTGGGATTATTACCATTAGTCCTGGGGGCCAAAATGTCCCGAAATTTTGCTGAAAACGCAGTACGCTTCCACAGATTCCTACTAGACATAGCACACATCTCCTATATGCCCACATGTCGATTATCATGTCTCTATCTGAAAACCGAGGGAGATATCAGTCCAGAAAGAACAGGGATTTGTCTCGTCAGCAATGAACATATACCTTTACCAAGGCCTATAACATAACACCCGTCCATGATGTCACCAACTGCCATCTGAGCTTCCCCAGCCATCACTTTAACTGACTGCCATTTTCACAGCTTACAGCTCCTTCTAAGAATAGACAGATCCCACCCTGATCTAGATTATCGGATAGAACCACATGGGAAGCTAAATACAGATGATACTACTGGGAGCAATGATAATCACTTATACTACTATTTATCAGCTAAGGGGGAAATCTGCACTCACCTTGACGTCAGAATAAAAATGAAATTGAGGGAAAAAGTCTTTATATATGAGTAAGGAAATTAGCAACACCTCTCCGCCAATCACACGATACTGCATCACTAGTTGCCAAGCTGTTATTTTACTGCAACTAAGTTATACCTTTTTATTGGATTACATCATTGTGGTGCATAAACCGATCAATTTAATCAACAAAGGGGAAAAATCTGCACTCACCTTAACGTCAGATACAAAATGACATTGAACAAAAAAAAAGTCTTTATATAGAGTATGCAAATGAGCAAGACCTTTCCACCCAATCACACATACTGCCTCACTAGTTGCCAAGCTGTTATTTTACAGCAACCAATTAAATTATACTTTTTTATTGATTACATCATTTATGGTGGCAATAACCATCGATATTATCAACAAACTGAAAAAATTTTGCACTCACCTTAACACCAAGATAGAAAATGACATTGAAGAAAAAAAAAAGTCACATTCATAAATGATAAACACATATACACAGAACAAGGCTCTGTGTGCACAAAAACTACTCTCACATTGTACAGAAAAATTCTAAAGAAACCTTGCATATGGCAACTGAACAAGAAAAGAGCCTCTATATGCACAATACCTATATACTGTGCCCTCTAAAGAGCACTTGGTAGCTCCCGGACATATGTATAATTTTAGTAATTAGACAAGAAAATGTAATGTGCTCACACAATGCTATAGTATCCATAGATAAAGGGCAACTATGTAGCAATCTTTAAAACCTGAAAAGTCAATTCTCAATACCCGAAAGTCCATTTTCCAGGGAGTTAGGAAAATCCTAACCTTTATTAATAAACCAATATAATTAAAATAATAAAAGGGAAAGTTTTTTGAATTTGGCTTGAAAGGCTACTATTTTTGGAGTGTCTGTCTTGCGAAGGTATCTTGCTATGGTACTGGCTTGGTGGGTAAAAGAAACTTTTTTGATGATTGGTCAAATTTTTTTTTTACTTTAGTTACCCTTTAAGTATGGCTACAACCGGAAGGAGGGGTAGGTCAGTAGGTAGGTGTACTGTGGTCTGTGTGGGGGGTTGGGGTATCATGTTTGTTTGTTTATGACCATAAACTGTTTTTGAATCACAAGATCCTAAAGCCTCAAATATCCACATTTGAGGATTATTACCATTATAGTCTATGGGCAAATGTCCCAAAATTTGCTGATAACGTCACAGTAACGCTTCCACAGATTCCTTAGCTGAAATATCGACACTTCTTCCTATATGCCCAACATGGTCGAATTTCATGTCTCTATCTGGAAACCGAGGGAGGAGATACAGTCCACAACAGAACAGGGATTTGTCCTCGTCAAGCCAAATGACACATTACATTTACCAAGTGCTATAAAAAAATAACACCCAGTCACATGATGTCACAACTGCCATCTGAGCTTCCCATCCAATCACTTTAACACTGCCATTTTCACAGTTTACAGCTCTTCTACATGACAATCCACCATGATCTAGATTATGGATAGAACCACAGGGGAAGCTAATACAGAATGATACTACTAGGAGCAATGATAATCACTTATACTACTATTTATCAGCTAAGGGGGAAATCTGCACTCACCTTGACGTCAGAATAGAAAATGAAATTGAAGGGAAAAAGTCTTTATAATAATAGTAGGGACATTAGCAACACCTCTCCAGCCAATCACACATACTGCATCACTAGTTGCCAAGCTTTATTTTACAGCAACTAATCAATTATACCTTTTTTGGATTACATCATTATGGTGGTCATAACCAATCAATATTATCAACAAAGGGAAAAATCTGCACTCACTTAACGTCAAGATAGAAAATGACATTGAAGAAAAAAAAAAGTCTTTATATAATGAGTATGCAAATGAGCAAGACCTTTCCAGCCAATCACACAATACTGCTCACTATTGCCAAGCTGTTATTTACAGCAACCAATTAATTATACTTTTATTGGATTACATCATTTATGGTGCAAATAAACCATCGATATTATCAACAAACTGAAAAATTTGCACTCACCTTAACGCCAAGATAGAAAATGACATTGAAGAAAAAAAAAGTCACATTCATAAAATGATAAACACTATACACAGAAACAAGGCTCTGTGTGTCACAAAAAACTACTCTACATTGTACAGAAAAATTCTAAAGAACCTTGCATATGTGCAACTGAACAAGAAAAGAGCCTCCTATATGCACAATAACCTATATACTGTGCCCTCTAAAGAAAGCACTTTGGTAGCTCCCGGACATATGTATAATATTAGTAATTAGACAATAGAAATGTATGTGCTCACACAATGCTATAGTATCCATAGATAAAGGCAACGATAGTGGGCATACTTTAAAAACCTGAAAAGTCAATTTTCCAGGGATGTTGTTGGAAATCCTAAAACCTTTATTAATAAACCATATAATTAATAATAATAAAGGGAAGTTTTTTGAATTTGGCTTGAAAGGCTACGATTTTGGAGTGTCCTGTCTGTGCTGAAGGTATCTTGCTATGGTACTGGCTTGGTGGGATAAAAAAATAAACTTTTTTGATGATTGGTCCAAATTGGTTTTTTACTTTAGTTACCTTTAGTTATGGCTACACCGGAAAGGAGGGGTAGGGTCATTAGGTAAGGTGACCTGTGTCTGTGTGGGGGTTGGGGGTATCGTGTTTGTGTTTATGACCATGAAACGTTTTGATCACATGACCCTAAACCTCAAATATCCACATTTGAGGATTATTACCATTATAGTCTATGGGGCAAAATGTCCCAAAATTTGCTGATAACGCAGTAACGCTTCCACAGATTCCTTAGCTAGAAGATAGCACACATCTCCTATAACTACCCCAGCAAGCAGTGGCGCAGCTACAGACTTATGGGCCCTGATACAAAATTTGGGCATGGGCCCCCCAACACCGCCGCAATACAAATCGGCACCGCAAACCAAATAATCAAATTCATCATTAACATTTTTTTTAAAGGCACTCATTTTAAAACAGACAAACGTACTTTGCCCGTACACCTAGCAAACTATCCAATCAGATTCATATAGTATTTCTAAACTTAGATCCTCCTTAGAGTGTGGTAAAATGCTTTGTGCAACCACTGGTTAAAATAGTTGTCACAAGACTGGTTAAATTCTTGGCACTCAGACAATGGTAAAATGCTTTGTACACAGACCACTGGTAAAACAGTTGGCCCACAGACTGGTAGTTGAAGAAGCTTGGCACAAAATGGGGCCCCTTCTTGGCCAAGGCCCGGTGCGGTCCGCATCCCCTGCCCCCTGGATTAGTACGCCCCAGCCCGCAGGAAGTAACAAAGTTTGGACTCTGTTATAACTGGGTGTATAACGTCTGGCTGGCGACTTTTATTAATGCTGACTTTCCTCTATAGATTACCGTGGACTCCCCAATTTGGCTGAATACTTGGAATCAATGTAAGTGAACCCAGCCCATTATGGACAAATCTATCTAATCAAAGGGTAACTGTGGTTTCCAAACAAGTTAGGGTCAAATAAAAGCCTTCTGTGATACTTTCCAATGGCCAATCATATCATGGTACGATTTGGTGAAAGCTACTTCTAATACATATGGGCACTTTCAGTTCAGCTTTACAAGGACATGCAATATATTGGGGGAGGGGGTGGGATGCACTGTAGCCCCTATTCCTTCTCTGTTTCCGTTATCTCATTTGTTGATTGTTTTTGTGATTTAATTCTAGAGGGTCAATGAATTTTTGAGGGAATAGTTCGCGTGATCAACGCAGGCTCCACTAGCCAAGTCCCTACCATGTTCTGGCATTCAGTTTAACTATAGCGCATATGCACAATAATGCACGCTATAGTTTTCACTGAATGAGGAATTCCTTACCTTTGTTCCTGGCTCCATCTTAATTGAATATAAGAGGAAAGGCATAGCTCCTTTACCTCCCGTTCTGTAATTAATGCAGTAAAGGAATAGTTGACTTTGAGTGAACTGTTCCTTTAAACATTGTCTATAGAGATAGTAGGTTTCATCCAATTTTGTCAATAAAAAAATTCCCATACATAAACTGTACCAAGCCTTAGAATAAAATGTGTAATCAATGCAAGCACTTTTTATTTTCTTTATCTGTTTCACAATGTTGACTGCACTTTCTATTCCATTACACAGGTGCTGGAAACCCATACGTTTCTGACTGGCTCAGATCCAGCACTAGAGAATCGAGTCAGGAGATTAGTACATGTTTTTCCCCTTGAAGAACAATTTACACCTATGTTCTCTGAGAGAGACTGTGGGGGTTAACAAATGTTTTTTTAATCTGCGATTTGCACAGAGAATAATATAAAGAGAATGTGACAAGTGACTCTTCAGGTCTGTCAGTTTGGTACTTCGGAACATGAGCAACGAATCGGAGAAGAGATTTTGATTCTCATCTGTACTGAGGAGCTAGAAGTTGATGTCTTGTGCATTTAATGCTGTTGAGGTTTCATGTCCCAGTTGATGCTTTGGAAGGTGTTTTCATATAAATGATATCACAAGATGATGGGATATGGAAGCTCTCACAGCATTTCTTAATGGGGGTTTAATGTTACTGAACCTCTAAACAATGATTAGTTTTAATTTCCCTTGACCGCATAGTCTATGTGTGTACGTCTATTTTCTGCCTGGGATTCTTCTATTTCTTCCTTTGTTTGGTACATAATGAAATGGTGGTTTCTGTTTCTCTCCGTATCCTCCATTGCCAATACAGTTTTATTTTATTTGGCATTACCATGCCACTTTCTCTAACCGTTGTACTATAGAAACCAAGTGCCCTTGCATTGCCTAATCTTGAGTTTTTATTTTTGAAGACTTGCTCTTCCTGTATTTTTTATATGTACATTTAAATGATTATCGAGTCCATCAACCTTCTTCTAGGAGAATACATCTGTTTGACTTTTCATAGCAGCCATAAGACATTTTGTTTTTCTAAGCATTACCTTCTCACTTGATTCTTTGAATGATCTACGGTGTTTTTTTTTTTTCTATGTCTTTATTCTTGTTTAAAGTTTGTTTAATAAATGTCATGCAAACATTGATCTGTATAAACAATTCACATTCAAAGGGACATACATTTGCATGTGAATATTTGCAGCCGTTTAAATGCATGTCCCCAATCTCTCTCGCCATAGTTTTTGCACTGAACCACTGACCAGGTATAACCAATGACTTTTTATTGGCCCCTTTACTTCTGATGTCTGCTGCACAAAAGAGCTGTGTTGGTGTTTTAAAGTACATACCCGCAATTCTAAATAAAGATATGTTGTTTACTTTGGTTATTGAATGTATGCCAATGAAACTTTGATTACCTTTTCATAGCTAATTTGGGTTGGCTTTGGGCTTATTATATGCTTTAAAGGTGAAAATATCCTAACCTAACCCCCCTCCTTTCTTTTAGCTGTTTCCAGGATGAAGACATTCCCCTGGATAGGTTCTTACAACGCAGTAAGTGCAAATATATCGAAATTCAACCTCCCTCCATGTTGGAATTGCTTTCCACTAACTAGATTCAAATACTTTATAAACACCTTCAGCTATGAAACAGAGCCACCTTGTTCATACATATCAGAAAGGCAGAATTCCCACATAGAAGTTTTGTGGAACCACCACAGTGATAATTCAACAAAAAATCAAACTTCAATCTCCCACATGTCCTAGTAACTGGTTTGGCTGCATGCAAGGACGGAATTAGCTCAAAATTCCTTGTGCAGATAAGCAAAAAATAAAATCTTTTAGAGTTTAGAGTTTTTTCAAACTAAATTCCCCCCAATCCTATAAATACCCCCACAAACGCCATTATTTAAATCTGGATCCTATTAACACCAGTTCACATGGGCTTGAGTGCCTCCTCTTCACCGCTGTACAACGACCCAACACAGAGGAACGAATGGTAGTGAGAAAACATTCCAACTGATTGGCAAGCCTTTAGTAATATATGCAAAGGAGATGCACATAAAGCTTTACTTAGGAAGGAAACCCACTAGATCTGCAGGGACCAAATGGTCCTAAACTTAGATCTAGAGCTAAACTGTTTTTTGGATCATTAGTAATATATGTCATCGAGAGGATTCTATTTATTAAAATAACTTTGAGAACATTATATTTGAATATCAATTAATATATTTATTTTATACAGACATTAGTTTTTATGGAACACGTAAATCACCGTTTTAAAGATAATCAGGGTTATTCCTAAAAAATCTTATCGTTTAAAATGGTGATTATTTTGCCCCAACCAATCAGATGTTAGCTTTCAAAATGTTAAGTAACATCTGATTGGTTGGAGCAAAATTAGCACCATTTTAAGCAATAAGAACTTTTTATTGAATCTCCCTGTAATGTTTATGTATACTCTTAACAGTCATTATAAATAATTAGACAGAGAATCAAATTAATAAGGGAAATGTTCACTGATTACCATATAAATCATATTGCATCTTAATGATACATTAGATATCACCTAATTAATATCACATAATAAAGATAACAAGATAGAATAAATGTTTTAATAGAATATTGATTTTGTCCACAGGTGGGATATACAGTAGGTAATATACATGTTATGTAGAGTATTGTAAATATTTACAGTAACAATTTTGATATTAATTACACTTATCATAATGTTGGATTTTATGTATTTTAGTATGCACAAGCACTTTGAAGAATTTGATCTATTTAATTTGGATTATATAGTAGATAATGTACACCCTACTATAATTATAAGAATATTAGAAGTCATCGAGGAGTGCTTTTATAAAGGGCACAGAAACTCTGAGGTGACATCTTTATATCCATATAATTTACAGTATGGTACATTATCTACTATATAACCTACCCCTTTAATGGATCCCTATTGGACCCAACTAGCCAATAATCTTTATAACCAGGAAGTACAGCACAAAAAAAAAAACCCACCCCCTTACTGCTGCCAACGTCTAAACTTACATTTTAAGTTTGAAGAGGAAGCCAACACCTTTGCTTAGTTGTTGGCCCGAAATGGCTAATCGTTAGCATGTGCACGCACAAGTACGTAGGCCCTCGTCCATAAAATCGGACATGTCTACCACCTTAACTTCTGGATTATCTTGGGACATAGAACTATCACTACAATTGGACAAGTTAGTTTGTCAGGTTTAATGAGGACAACACCCAAATACATTACCTGGATACTTTACCTGGAATGTGCAAAGGCTAAGAGAGAAGACACAATAGAAGTAATAATAAATATATGGCTGTGTTAGTAGAGGGGGATGAGAACAGGCAGAGATCACACTCATGTATGTATAGTGCCCTGTATGACTTTATTGTATTTTAATACTGTACAGCGTACCCAAGTGGCGCTATATAAACATTTACATCATACAGTGGGATGTGAACGTTTGGGCACCTTGTTAAATCATGATTTTCCTGTATCTTGGTTGTTACGATACAATTTGTCAGTTAAATATATCATATAGGAGACACACAGGGATATTTGAGAAGTGAAATTAAGTTTATTAGATTTACAGAAAGTGCAATAATTGTTTAAACAAAATTTGGCAGGTGCATAAATTTGGGCACCACAAATAGAAATGAAATCAATATTGAGTAGATCCTTTGCAGAAATTACATACGCCTCTAAGCACTTCCAGTAGGTTCCAATGAGAAGTCTGGATTCTGGTTGAAGGTATTTTGGACCATTCCTCAAACATCTCTAGTTCATTCAGGTTTGAAGGCTTCTGAGCATGGACAGCTCTCTCTAACTCACACCATAGATTTTCAATTCTATTCAGGGTCTGGGGACTGAGATGGCCATTCCAGAACGTTGTACTTGTTTCTCTGCATGAATGCCTTAGTGGATTTTGAGCAGTGGTCATTGATCCATCCCAGTGCAGCTTCAGCTTATCACTGATTCCAGGACATTGGTCTCCAGAATCTGCTGATAGTGAGTGGAGTCCATGCGTCCCTCAACTTTGACAAGATTCCCACTCCCTGCACTGGCCACACAGCCCCACAGCATGATGGAACCACCACCATATTTTACTGTAGGTAGCAGGTGTTTTTCTGGAATGATGTGTTCTTTTTCCTCCATGCCATAACGCCCCTTCCAAAATGAAGCTGTCTTGCAGTGACGCCATTGTTAGACGTCTCTAAAAGTATAACATGTTCTGTGATTTTTTCCTCTTGTCCTCGTCGCTAATTCCCTCTTCTGAGACCTGTAAAGTACATGTCAATCAACAGTTAAGGTCCGGGGCTAATCATTCAATCTATGGAGCCTTACTGGACAGACAATTCAATGTTCTCCCTTTTGCATTCTAGGAAGTTTGAATGACTTTTACTGTCTAAATGTTAATATTATTAATAGTGAGTTTTCAAGCTATCCAATGGTTATGTGATTAGTGTCATGAAGGAATGTGTCCCTTTCTGTGGTACAAGATGGGTTTGTTACCTTCCCCTTGTAAACACATAGCTAGGTAGGGATCTATGGTGAGTTAGGGTTAGAATATCCAACATGTCATATAAACTGTATGAAATGTATCAAGATCCTGCCTGGGTGAGCTCCTCTATGATTCCTATCTGTACCTTGGTAGGTCAGGAATTATATAAACACACACAATTCCTCTCTATACTTTTACTGACCTTGGTTTTTCTGAAGATTTTGTTCAAGCCCTCTCCTGAGGGTCTGCATGCTTTCCTTTCTCCTCTGTGGGCAATATCTTTTCCTCCATGCATACCGCCCCTTGTTATGCCTAAATAACTCCATTTAGTTTCATCAGTCCACAGCACCTTATTCCAAAATTAAGTTATCTTGTCCAAGAGTGCATTATCATACATCAAACGGCTCTGTTTGTGTTGTGGGCGGAGACAAGGCTTCCTCTGGCATCACCTCGCATACAGCATCTCCTTGTGTAAAGTGTGCCGAATGCTTGAACTATGCACAGTGACTCCACCCCATAAGATGATGTTATAGGTCTTTGGTGCTGGTCTGTGGGTTGTCTCTGACTGTTCACACCATTCATCGCTTCTGTCCGAGATTTTTCTCTGCCACTTCGAGCCTTAACTTGAACTGAGCCCATGGTCTTCTGTTCCTCAATGTTTTCCTACTGTGGAAACAGACAGTGAAATCTCTGAGAAAGCTTTCTGTATCCTTCCCCCAACAATGATGGTGAACAATCTTTGTCTTTAGGTTATTTGAGAGATGTTTTGAGGCCCCCAACGTTTTCTTTATACCTTATTGTATAAATACTGATTTACAATCCTTTTATACACCAACAAGTTATTGCACTTGCTATAAAGTGAGATGCGGGTTGCAGCAAACATGATACGTAATGTGAGAGGGGATAAAATCACTAATGCAGTACCACATGTAGCCAGAGAGGGAGCATTGCAGGACTACCAAAGTAGTAAGTAATGTAACAATATCCCACCCTTTATACACTGGTAATGGAGGTTACGCCCATAGATTACAACTATTATTGACATATATTTTCTTTTTGGACCTAATTTCTTTCCTCTATGATTTCCTATCTGTACCTTGGTAGGTCAGGAATTATATAAAACACACACAGTTCCTCTCTATCCTTTTACTGCCTTCATTTCTCTATGGAGTACGTTAGAGTTCTCTGTAGGCTTTGCAGTAGACTTTCTTCTCCTCTTGGATAGACGTCTTGCCTGAAATTAAATGACACAGATTGTGGATAAACATGTATTATTACCATTACTGTTCCCTCCCCATTACCTACTAAGGACATATTTATAAAGACGCAGTGTTGCAGTATAGTGACACCGTGCCTCTATCACTGCATCAACACAAACATCAGTTTCCCCACTCCCACCTTATACTTACTGATCCTCAAAGTAAATTTCCGCAGTCTTTTCCAAACGATGGATCCGGGATTCCATCTCATTGTGCCTGCTGGATTGTTTCTCTAGACTCCAACATGTTCTCTGGTTTCTTCTCTTGTCCTTGTCACTATTTCCCTTTTTTGAGACCTGTAAAGTACATGTCAATCAACAGTTAAGGTCCGGGACTAATCATTCAATCTATGGAGCCTTACTGGACAGACAATTCAATGTTCTCCCTTTTACAGTTCTAGGAGGTTTGAATGACTTTTTACTGTCTAAATGTTAACATTATTAATAGTGAGTTTTCAAGCTGATCCAATGGTTATGTGATTAGTGTCATGAAGGAATGTGCCCCTTTCTGTGGTTTTGTTTCCCTTCCCCTTGATTAACACATAGCTAGGTCTTACCTGTACCTTGGTAGGTTTCTCTTTACGGACTTTGGTTTTTGTGTAGAGATAGTTGAAGTTCTCTCTGAGGGCTTGCAGGATATATTTCTCTTCCTGGGCAGACATCCTGTCTGAAAAGGAAATGACACAGATTGTGTATAAACATGTATTATTACCATTACTTCCCTCCCCGTTTTATAACATACTAAGGGACATATTATAAGAACGCAGTGTTTGCAGTATAGACACCGTGCCTCTATCACTGCATCAACATCAAACATCAGTTTCCCCCACTCCCACTCAAATACTTACTGATCCTCTCTATGAATTGCCGACGCTTCCAACGTTGGATGGATTCCATCTCATCTTCATTCTCTGCTTCTTTTCGCTTTCCACTTTGCTCATTCCCTCTTCTGAGACCTGTAAAGTACATGTCAATCAACAGTTAAGGTCGGGGCTAATCATTCCATCTATGGAGCCTTACTGGACAGACATTCAATGTTCTCCTCCTTTGCCTTGCTATGGAGGTTTGAGTGACTTTTTACTTCTAAATGTTAACATTAATACAACGCGTTTATGTGTCCCTTTCTGTGTACAAGATGGTTTGTACCTTCCCTCCCTTGATAAACACTCGCTGGTAGGGATCTATGGTGAGGTTAGGGTTAGAATATCCGACATGTCATATAAACTGTATAAAATGTACAGATCCTGCCTGGGTGAGCTCCTCTATGATGTCCTATCTGTACCTTGGTAGTCAGGAATTATATAAAACACACACAGTTCCTCTCTAATCCTTTACTGACCTTTTTTCTGTTGAGTTCGTTGAAATCCTCTCTGAGGGTTTCCAGGAGAAGTCTCTCCTCATGGGCAGAGGTCTTGCCTAAAATTTAATGACACAGATTGTGAATAAACATGTATTATTACTATTACTTCCCTCCCCATTTTGTAACATACTAAGGCATATTTATAAAGCGCAGTGTTGCAGTATAGTGACACCGTGCCTCTATCACTGCATCAACATCAAACATCAGTTTTCCCCACTCCCACTCCCTATACTTACTGATCAACGCTTTCGATCTCCGCAATTCTACCAAATATTGGATCCGGGATTCCATCTCTGGTTTCTCTTCCTCTCTTTCTTGTCAATTCCCTCTTTTGAGACCTGCAAAGTACATGTCATTCAACTTAAGGTCTGGGGCTAATCATTCATCTATGGAGCCTTACTGTACAGACAATTCATTTTCTTCCTCCTGCAGTTCTAGGTTTGATCGATGTTTTACTGTCTAAATGTTATATTATTAATAGTGAGTTTCAAGCTGATCCAATGGTTATTGTGATTAGTGTCATGAAGGATGTGTCCCTTTCTGTGGTACAAGATGCGTTTTGTTACCTTCCCCTTGATAACACATAGCTAGGTAGGGATCTATAGTGAGGTTAGGGTTAACTCTAATCACAATAACCATTGGATCAGCTTGAAACTCACTATTAATAATATTAACATTTAGACAGTAAAAAGTCATTCAAACTTCCTAGAACTGCAAAAGGGAGAACATTGAATTGTCTGTCCAGTAAGGCTCCATAGATTGAATGATTAGCCCCGGACCTTAACTGTTGATTGACATGTACTTTACAGGTCTCAGAAGAGGGAATTAGCGACGAGGACAAGAGGAAAAAATCACAGAACATTGTTATACTTTTAGAGACGTCTAACAATGGCGTCACTGCAAGACAGCTTCATTTTGGAAGGGGCGTTATGCATGGAGGAAAAAGAACACATCATTCCAAGAAAAACACCTGCTACCTACAGTAAAATATGGTGGTGGTTCCATCATGCTGTGGGGCTGTGTGGCCAGTGCAGGGAGTGGGAATCTTGTCAAAGTTGAGGGACGCATGGACTCCACTCACTATCAGCAGATTCTGGAGACCAATGTCCTGGAATCAGTGATAAAGCTGAAGCTGCACTGGGGATGGATCAATGACCACTGCTCAAAATCCACTAAGGCATTCATGCAGAGAAACAAGTACAACGTTCTGGAATGGCCATCTCAGTCCCCAGACCTGAATAGAATTGAAAATCTATGGTGTGAGTTAGAGAGAGCTGTCCATGCTCAGAAGCCTTCAAACCTGAATGAACTAGAGAGTTAACCCTAACCTCACTATAGATCCCTACCAGCTATGTGTTATCAAGGGGAAGGTAACAAAACGCATCTGTACCACAGAAAGGGACACATCCTTCATGACACTAATCACAATAAACCATTGGATCAGCTTGAAAACTCACTATTAATAATATAACATTTGACAGTAAAACATCGATCAAACCTAGAACTGCAGGAGGAAGAAAATGAATTGTCTGTACAGTAAGGCTCCATAGATTGAATGATTAGCCCCAGACCTTAAGTTGAATGACATGTACTTTGCAGGTCTCAAAGAGGGAATGACAAGAAAGAAGAGGAGAGAAACCAGAGATGGAATCCCGGATCCAATATTTGGTAGAATTGGGAGATCGAAAGCGTTGATCAGTAAGTATAGGAGTGGGAGTGGGGAAACTGATGTTTGATGTTGATGCAGTGATAGAGGCACGGTTGTCACATACTGCAACACTGCTCTTTATAAATATGTCCCTTAGTATGTTACAAAATGGGGAGGGAAGTAATAGTAATAATACATGTTTATTCACAATCTGTGTCATTAAATTTTCAGGCAAGACCTCTGCCCATGAGGAGAGACTTCTCCTGGAAACCCTCAGAGAGGATTTCAAACGAACTCAACAGAAAAAAGGTCAGTAAAGGATTAGAGAGGAAACTGTGTGTGTTTTATATATTCCTGACCTACCAAGGTACAGATAGGACATCATAGAGGAGCTCACCCAGGCAGGATCTTGTACATTTTATACAGTTTATATGACATGTCGGATATTCTAACCCTAACCTCACCATAGATCCCTACCTAGCTATGTGTTATCAAGAGGGAAGGTAACAAACCATTTTGTACCACAGAAAGGGACACATAAAACGCTGTATTAATGTTAACATTTAGATAGTAAAAAGTCACTCAAACCTCCTAGAATGCAAAAGGAGGAGAACATTGAATTGTCTGTCCAGTAAGGCTCCATAGATGAATGATTAGCCCGAACCTTAACTGTTGATTGACATGTACTTTGCAGGTCTCAGAAGAGGGAATGAGCAAAGTGGAAAAGCGAAAAGAAGCAGAGAAGAAAGATGAGATGGAATCCATCCAACGTTGGAAGCCGTGCGGCAATTATAGAGAGGATCAGTAAAGTATTTGAGTGGGAGTGGGGGAAACTGATGTTTGATGTTGATGCAGTGATAGAGGCACGGTGTCACTATACTGAACACTGCGTCTTTATAAATATGTCCCTAGTATGTTACAAAATGGGGAGGGAAGTAATGGTAATAATACATGTTTATCCACAATCTGTGTCATTTTTTTCAGACAGGATGTGTGCCCAGGAAGAGAATATATCCTGCAAAGCCCTCAGAGAGGAACTTCAACTATCTTACACAAAAACCAAAGTCTGTAAAGAGAAACCTACCAAGGTACAGGTAAGACCTAGCTATGTGTTAATCAAGGGGAAGGGAAACAAAACCACAGAAAGGGGCACATTCCTTCATGACACTAATCACAATAACCATTGGATCAGCTTGAAACTCACTATTAATAATGTAACATTTAGACAGTAAAAAGTCATTCAAACCTCCTAGAACTGAAAAGGGAGAACATTGAATTGTCTGTCCAGTAAGGCTCCATAGATTGAATGATTAGCCCGGACCTTAACTGTTGATGACATGTACTTTACAGGTCTCAAAAAGGGAAATAGTGACAAGGACAAGAGAAGAAACCAGAGAACATCGTTGGATGTTCTGAGAGAAACAATCCAGCAGGCACAATGAGATGGAATCCCGGATCCATCGTTTGGAAAGACCTGCGGAAATTACTTTGAGGATCAGTAAGTATAGGAGTGGGAGTGGGGAAACTGTTGTTTGATGTTATGCAGTGATAGAGGCACGGTGTCACTATACTGCAACACTGCGTCTTATAAATATGTCCCTTAGAGGATAGGGGAGGGAAAGTAATGGTAATAATACATGTTTATCCACAATCTGTGTCATTTAATTTTCAGGCAAGACGTCTATCCAAGAGGAGAAGAAAAGTCTACTGCAAAGCCTACAGAGAACTCTAACGTACTCCATAGAGAAATGAAGGTCAGTAAAGGATAGAGAGGGAACTGTGTGTGTTTTATATAATTCCTGACCTACCAGGTACAGATAGGAAATCATAGAGGAAAGAAATTAGGGTCCAAAAAAAGAAAATATATGTCAATAATATGTTGTAATCTATGGGCGTAACCTCCATTACCAGTGTATAAAGGGTGGGATATTGTTACATCTACTACTTTGGTAGTCCTGCAATGCTCCCTCTCTGGCTACATGTGGTACTGCATTAGTGATTTATCCCCTCTCACATTACGTATCATGTTTGCTGCAACCCGCATCTCACTTTATAGCAAGTGCAATAACTTGTTGGTGTATAAAAGGATTGTAAAATCAGTATTTATACAATAAGTTATAAAGAAACACGTGGGGGCCTCAAAACATCTCTCAAATAACCTAAAGACAAAGATTTGTTCACCATCATGGTTGGGGGAAGGATACAGAAAGCTTTCTCAGAGATTTCACCTGTCTGTTTCCACAGTTAGGAACACATGAGGAAATGGAAGACCATGGGCTCAGTTCAAGTTAAGGCTCGAAGTGGCAGAGAAAAATCTCGGACAGAAGCGATGAATGGTGTGAACAGTCAGAGACAACCCACAGACCAGCACCAAAGACCTATAACATCATCTTACTGCGGGTGGAGTCACTGTGCATAGTTCAAGCATTCGGCACACTTTACACAAGGAGATGCTGTATGCGAGAGTGATGCAGAGGAAGCCTTTTCTCCGCCCACAACACAAACAGAGCCGTTTGATGTATGATAATGCACATTTGGACAAGATAACTTAATTTTGGAATAAGGTGCTGTGGACTGATGAAACTAAAATGGAGTTATTTAGGCATAACAAGGGGCGTTATGCATGGAGGGAAAAGATATCTGCCCACAAGGAGAAAAGGAAAAGCCTGCAGACCCTCAGAGAGGGCTTGAACAAAATCTTCAGAAAAACCAAGGTCAGTAAAGTATAGAGAGGAATTGTGTGTGTTTTATATAATTCCTGACCTACCAAGGTACAGATAGGACATCATAGAGGAGCTCACCCAGGCAGGATCTTGATACATTTCATACAGTTTATATGACATGTTGGATATTCTAACCCTAACCTCACCATAGATCCCTACCTAGCTATGTGTTTATCAAGGGGAAGGTAACAAACCCATCTTGTACCACAGAAAGGGACACATTCCTTCATGACACTAATCACAATAACCATTGGATCAGCTTGAAACTCACTATTAATAATATTAACATTTAGACAGTAAAAAGTCATTCAAACTTCCTAGAACTGCAAAAGGGAGAACATTGAATTGTCTGTCCAGTAAGGCTCCATAGATTGAATGATTAGCCCCGGACCTTAACTGTTGATTGACATGTACTTTACAGGTCTCAGAAGAGGGAATTAGCGACGAGGACAAGAGGAAAAAATCACAGAACATTGTTATACTTTTAGAGACGTCTAACAATGGCGTCACTGCAAGACAGCTTCATTTTGGAAGGGGCGTTATGCATGGAGGAAAAAGAACACATCATTCCACGAAAAACACCTGCTACCTACAGTAAAATATGGTGGTGGTTCCATCATGCTGTGGGGCTGTGTGGCCAGTGCAGGGAGTGGGAATCTTGTCAAAGTTGAGGGAGCATGGACTCCACTCACTATCAGCAGATTCTGGAGACCAATGTCCTGGAATCAGTGATAAGCTGAAGCTGCACTGGGGATGGATCAATGACCACTGCTCAAAATCCACTAAGGCATTCATGCAGAGAAACAAGTACAACGTTCTGAATGGCCATCTCAGTCCCCAGACCTGAATAGAATTGAAAATCTATGGTGTGAGTTAGAGAGAGCTGTCCATGCTCAGAAGCCTTCAAACCGAATGAACTAGAGATGTTTTGAGGAATGGTCCAAAATACCTTCAACCAGAATCCAGACTCTCATTGGAACCTACTGGAAGTGCTTAGAGGCTTGTATTCTGCAAAGGATCTACTCAATATTGATTTCATTTCTATTTGTGGTGCCCCAAATTTATGCACCTGCCAAATTTGTGTTTAAACAATTATTGCACTTCTGTAAAATTAATAAACTTAATTTCACTTCTCAAATATCCCTGTGTGTCTCCTATATGATATATTTAACTGACAAATTGTATCGTAACAACCAAGATACAGGAAAATCATGATTTAACAAGGTTGCCCAAACGTTCACATCCCACTGTATGTATGTAAATGTTTATATAGCGCCACTTGGGTACGCTGTACAGTATTAAAATACAATAAAGTCATACAAGGGCACTATACATACATGAGTGTGATCTCTGCCTGTTCTCATCCCCCTCTACTAACACAGCCATATATTTATTATTACTTCCTATTGTGTCTTCTCTCTTAGCCTTTGCACATTCCAGGTAAAGTATCCAGGTAATGTATTTGGGTGTTGTCCTCATTAAACCTTGACAACTAACTTGTCCAATTGTTAGTGATAGTTCTATGTCCCAAGATAATCCAGAAGTTAAGGCTGGTAGACATGTCCGATTTTATGGACGAGGGCCTACGTACTTGTGCGTGCACATGCCTAACGATTAGCCATTTCGGGCCAACAATCTACAGCAAAGGTGTTGGCTTCCTCTTCAACTTAAAATGTAAGTTTTAGCCGTTGGCAGCAGTTAAGGGGGTGGGTTTTTTTTGTGCTGTACTTCCTGGTTATAAAGATATTATTGGCTAGTTGGGTCCAATAGGGATCCATTAAAGGGGTAGGTTATATAGTAGATAATGTACCCCATACTGTAAATTATATGGATATAAGATGTCACCTCAGAGTTTCTGTGCCCTTTATAAAAGCACTCCTCGATGACTTCTAATATTCTTATAATTTATAGTAGGGTGTACATTATCTACTATATAATCCAAATTAAATAGATCAAATTCTTCAAAGTGCTTGTGCATACTAAAATACATAAAATCCAACATTATGATAAGTGTAATTAATATCAAAATTGTTACTGTAAATATTTACAATACCTCTTACATATACATGTATATTAACCTACTGTATATCCCACCTGTGGACAAAATCAATATTCATATTAAAAACATTTATTCTATCTTGTTATCTTTATTATGTGATATTAATTTAGGTGCATATCTAATGTATCATTAAGATGCAATATGATTTATACGTGTAATCAGTGTACATTTCCCTTTATTAATTTGATTCCTGTCTAATTATTTATAATGACTGTTTAAGAGTATACATAAACATTTACAGGGAGATTCAATAAAAAGTTCTTATTGCTTAAAATGGTGCTAATTTTGCTCCAACCAATCAGATGTTACTTAACATTTGAAAGCTAACATCTGATTGGTTGGGGCAAAATAATCACCATTTTAAACGATAAGATCTTTTTATTGAATAACCC
This sequence comes from Hymenochirus boettgeri, assembly GCA_019447015.1. Classification (NCBI taxonomy): domain Eukaryota; kingdom Metazoa; phylum Chordata; class Amphibia; order Anura; family Pipidae; genus Hymenochirus; species Hymenochirus boettgeri. The sequence goes on from JAACNH010002903.1 coordinate 27,393, forward strand.
TGATTATCTTTAAAACGGTGATTTACGTGTTCCATAAAACTAATGTCTGTATAAAATAAATATATTAATTGATTATTCAAATATTAATGTTCTCAAAGTTCATTTTTAATAAATAGAATCCTCTCGACTGACATATATTACTAATGATCCAAAAAACAGTTTAGCTCTAGATCTAAGTTTAGACCATTTGGTCCCTGCAGATCTAGTGGGTTTCCTTCCTAAGTAAAGCTTTATGTGCATCTCCTTTGCATATATTACTAAAGGCTCTGCCAATCAGTTGGAATGTTTTCTCACTACCATTACGTTCCTCTGTGTTGGGTCGTGTACTAGCGGTGAAGAGGAGGCACTCAAGCCCATGTGAACTGTGTTAATAGGATCCAGATTTAAATAATGGCGTTTGTGGGGGTATTTATAGGATTGGGGGGAATTTAGTTTGAAAAACTCTAAACTCTAAAAGATTTTTATTTTTTTGCTTTATCTGCACAAGGAATTTTGAGCTAATTCCGTCCTTGCATGCAGCCAAACCAGTTACTAGGACATGTGGGAGATTGAAGTTTGATTTTTTTGTTGAAATTATCACTGTGGTTTGGTTCCACAAAACTTCTATGTGGAATTCTGCCTTTCTGACTATGTATGAACAGGTGGCTCTGTTTCATAGCTGAAGGTGTTTATAAAGTATTTGAATCTAGTTAGTGGAAAGCAATTCCAACATGGAGAGGAGGTTGAATTTCGATATATTTGCACTTACTGCGTTGTAAGAACCTATCCAGGGGAATGTCTTCATCCTGGAAACAGCTAAAGAAAGGAGGGGGGTTAGGTTTAGGATATTTTCACCTTTAAAGCATATACATAAAGCCCAAAGCCAACCCAATTAGCTATGAAAAGGTAATCAAAGTTTTCATTGGCATACATTCAATAACCAAAGTAAACAACATATCTTTATTTAGAATTGCGGGTATGTACTTTAAAACACCAACACAGCTCTTTTGTGCAGCAGACATCCAGAAGTAAACGGGGCCAATAAAAAGTCATTGGTTATACCTGGTCAGTGGTTCAGTGCAAAAACTATGGCGAGAGAGATTTGGGGACATGCATTTAAACGGCTGAAATATTCACATGCAAATGTATGTCCCTTTGAATGTGAATTGTTTATACAGATCAATGTTTTGCATGACATTTTATTAAACAAACTTTAAACAAGAATAAAGACATAGAAAAAAAAAAAAAACACCGTAGATCATTCAAAGAATCAAGTGAGAAGGTAATGCTTAGAAAAACAAAATGTCTTATTGGCTGCTATGAAAAGTCAGATGTATTCTCCTAGAAGAAGGTTGATGGCCTCGATAATCATTTAAATGTACATATAAAAAATACAGGAAGATGCAAGTCTTCAAAAATAAAAACTCAAGAGTAGGCAATGCAAGGGCACTTGGTTTCTATAGTACAACGGTTAAGAGAAAGTGGCATGGTAATGCCAAATAAAATAAACTGTATTGGCAATGGAGGATACGGAGAAAACAGCAACCACCATTCTACATTATGTACCAAACAAAAGGAAGAAATAGAAGAATCCCAGGCAGAAAATAGACGTACACACATAGACTATGCGGTCAAGAGGAAATTAAAATCTAATCATTATGTTTAGAGGTTCAGTAACATTAAACCCCCATTAAGAAATGCTGTCAGAGCTTCCATATCCCCATCATCTTGTGATATCATTTATATGAAACACCTTCCAAAGCATCAACTGGGACATGAAACCTCAACAGCATTAAATGCACAAGACATCAACTTCTAGCTCCTCAGTACAGATGAGAATCAAAATCTCTTCTCCGATTCGTTGCTCACGTTCCGAGTACCAAACTGACAGACCTGAAGAGTCACTTGTCACATTCTCTTTATATTTATTCTCTGTGCAAATCGCAGATTAATAAAAACATTTGTTAACCCCCACAGTCTCTCTCAGTAACATAGGTGTAAATTGTTCTTCAAGGGGAAATCAACATGTTACTAATCTCCTGACTCGATTCTCTAGTGCTTGGATCTCTGAGCCAGTCAGAAACGTATGGGTTTCCAGCACCTGTGTAATGGAATAGAAAGTGCAGTCAACATTGCTGAAACAGATAAAGAAAATAAAAAGTGCTTGCATTGATTCACAATTTTATTCTAAGGCTTGGTACAGTTTATGTATGGAATTTTTTTTATTGACATAAATTGGATGAAACCTATCTCTATAGACAATGTTTAAAGGAACAGTTCACTCAAAGTCAACTATTCCTTTACTGCATTAATTACAGAACGGGAGGTAAAGGAGCTATGCCTTTCCTCCTATTATTCAATTAAGATGGAGCCAGGAACAAAGGTAAGGAATTCCTCATTCAGTGAAACTATAGCGTGCATTATTGTGCATATGCGCTATAGTTAAACTGAATGCAGACATGGTGAGGGACTTGCTAGTGGAGCCTGCGTTGGATCACGCGAACTATTCCCTCAAAAATTCATTGACCCTCTAGAATTAAATCTCCAAAAACAATCAACAAATGAGATAACGGAAACAGAGAAAGGACTAGGGGCTACAGTGCATCCCACCCCCTCCCCCAATATATTGCATGTCCTTGTAAAGCTGAAACTGAAAGTGCCCATATGTATTAGAAGTAGCTTCTCACAAATTGTACCTATGATATGATTAGACCATTTGGAAGGTATCACAGAAGGCTTTTTATTTGACCCTAACTTGTTTGGAAACCACAGTTACCCTTTGATTAGATAGATTTGTCCATAAATGGCTGAGGTTCACTTACATTGACTCTCAAGTATTCAGCCAATTGGGGAGTCCACGGTAATCTATAGAGAAAGTCAGCATTAATAAAAGTCGCCAGCCAGACGTTATACACCCAGTTATAACAGAGTCCAAACTTTGTTACTTCCTTGCGGGCTGGGGCGTAACTACCAGGGGTGCAGGGGATGCGACCGCACCAGGGCCTTTGGCCAAGAAGGGGCCCCATTTTGTGCCAAGCTTCTTCAACTACCAGTCTGTGGGCCAACTGTTTTACCAGTGGTCTGTGTACAAAGCATTTTTACCATTGTCTGTGTGCCAAGAATTTAACCAGTCTTTGTGACAACTATTTTATCAGTGGTTATACACAAAGCATTTTACCACACTCTAAGGAGGATCTAAGTTTAGAAATACTATATGAATCTGATTGGATAGTTTTGCTAGGTGTACGGGCAAAGTATGTTTGTCTGTTTTAAAATGAGTGCCTTTAAAAAAATGTTAATGATGAATTTGATTATTTGGTTTGCGGTGCCGATTTGTATTTGCGGCGGTGTTGGGGGGCCCATGCCCAAATTTTGTATCAGGGCCCATAAGTCTGTAGCTGCGCCACTGCTTGCTGGGGTATTTATAGAACACTGCAATAAGCTGCAGCAACCAAACAGGGTGTCCTTGCAAGAAAAGCTTTAAAGGATATGTCCACTCGAAATTAAACCCTTTTCTGTAGTGTAGCCACCCCCTCCCAACCCTAACCGCATGGTTTAAATGTAAAAAAGGTAGATAACTTACTTACCAGCCTTTGTTCCCTCTAATGCTACTTCCAGGAACAGAGTAACATTAGGGGCCGGACTGGCAACCTAGTCTGTGATTGGCTGAGAGGCAGACAATCACAGACGCATCTGCCCGCTATTGAAAAAGCTGAAGGAACGCGGTCTGCTAAGTAAGTTATCTGGCAGTTTTGGGGGTTTTTTTACATTTAAAGGGTTTGTCCATTGCTTTTTTTAACTTTACTTTCTACTGAAGAACAGGAGGTAAATGTGCTATGTCTTACCTCCTGTTCTTCAGTAAAACTTGCAGGAGAGGAGGAAGAACTTACACAGATTGATCCAGCGCTACTCATAGACTCCAATGCAGTAGAATGTCTCAGACGCTTCCCCAGTCCTTAACATTGTGCGCACACACAGTGCCAAGGAGCGTGGATGCATCAGAGTCTGTCAGAGAAGCTGGTGCTGGATCGATCCAGGGGTAAGTTCTTCATCTGCTTACTGAAGAACGGGAGGTAAGACATAGCACATTTACCTCCCGTTCTTCAGTAAAATAGTAAAAAGGAAAGTTAAAAAAATCAATGGACATACCCTTTAAACCATATAGTTAGGGTTTGGAGGGGGGTGGCTACACAACAGAAAATGGTTTATTTTATTGTAGAACACTCACTGCAGCATGATGGGATACGGAGGGTGGGCTCCACTGTGCATCCCAGAGTCCTGCAAGACAGGGAAGGGGCAGAAACCTTTTCACACACACACAGCTTCTACTCTTCAGTTTTCGGGATTTTGGATAGTCACCATAGGAGAACCATTTGGATAAAGGTAAGGGTTTTTGTAACACTCCACAGTGGGGCCAGCAGCGAGTTAAATTTTAGTTTTGGGGGTGGACATGCCCTTTAAATATGACAAGTCGAAGGGTGTATCTAGGGAAGGTGGTTTACTTACTGGTGTAGGTTTCGCAGAATAATATCGATGATGTGAAAACTAACAGAGTGGACAGGTTCACATCTGTGCAGTAAAAACAGAACTATCAGATTGGAAGCGTAACTTGGTCCCTGCTTTGCCAACCTATTAAAAATACAGGAGGGGAGACAAAATCACCTTTACCTTGGAATTTAATAAATAATAAGCCAAAAAGAACAATTAACATTAGTCAATCATTAAGCCAAGTGTTCGATGCTAAATTGGTCTTTTAATGACCACATTTATATTTAAGCATAATATACTGTAAGGGTTATTCAATAAAAGTTCTTATCGTTTAAAACAGTGCTAATTTTGCCCCAACCAATCAGATGTTAGCTTTCAAATGTTAAATAATATCTGATTGGTTGGGGCAAAATTAGCACCATTTTAAACAATAAGAACTTTTATTGAATAACCCTGAACATGTGTGTCAGGAAGAAACAGGAAATGCTGTCCACTAGGTGGCGCAATGTAGCCAAGTTGTGAATAGAACATTCAACATATTGTCAATGTCTGTATGCATATCTCTTTAGAAGAGACTTAGGTTAATTTACCATGTTGTACCTAGCTAATTTCTGCAGAACGTAACTATATTTAACCACCTATTATCAACATTGCTTGTGTCTACTAAAGCATTATTAATTGTCTGCAACAACTGCTTATAGCACATGCTAGTAATATGGCAGCTCTAGTTTAAGCATACAGATACACTGGCCTGAGGATGCTGCTTGCCACTGCAGATAAAATAAAGCATGCTGGGAGTTGTAGTTTCCAAACATCTGGAGTGCCAAGGAATTGTGGGACAATGAATGGGATTACCACTGTCCATTTAAAAGGGCAACTATTGCCTCAAAATAATACAGAATCAGAAAGATGGTATCTATTGTTGCCTTCTGATTCTGTATTGTTCTGAGGCTTTAGTTGCCCTTTAAATGGTCAGCAGAATTCCCATACAGTAATCCCATACAGTAATAACCATAATGGATTTAGCTATTACTGTATGGGAATTCTGATGTCCATTTAAAGAGCAACAAAAGCCTTAAAGGGCATCTATAGTGGGGAAAAGAACTTTATTTTCTTTTTTTCCATGTGTTCTATAATTCCCCACAACCCCCAGAGTGTCTTCACTTTTTTCAGATTCCCTCTCTGTCCTGAGATACACCAGTTAGAAGAATACGTGATTGCATTCCTCTACTCCTACTTGGACTGTCAATCAAATCCCTGTGACGTGATCCCCCCTCCCTGCTCTGTAATAAACATAGAGATAAGAGCATTAGCAGGGGGGAAGAGGTAGCTTTCATGGTAGATATAAGGCTGCACTTGACCCCCCCTTCTTAATAGCTTTCACTGATTGATGATGGGTCACAAAGTGAGAGATCGTAAACTGTACTGATCTCCTTCTTCCTTGTCTCCAGGACAGCTTGTTTTCTATTGGCCACTGTGCGTGGGTGTGTTTTTCAGGATGTTGAACTTTTAACTCCTACTGCACATGATTAGCTTGTCGGTTAGCCGAAGCTGAGACATGGAGGAGGTAACAGAGAGGAGGGGGAAGGGGGGGGAGTGCTGCACACAGATCTGGCACCATGGTTAAACAGAGTCACTGACAGAGATAGGATTAAGGCAGCACAGAGTACATGAATTTAACTTTGCCAAGGGGCAATGTGTTTTTTTTCACTATAGATGCCCTTTAAAACAATACAGAATCAAAACGCAGTAGTGGTCATAATTTCTACCCTCGGTTTATACTCGAGTCAATCAGGTTTTCCTAATTTTTGAGGTAAAAATAGGTACCTCAGCTTATACTCGAGTATATAGTACACTTACTGCTTATTGTACCCCTCT
>JAACNH010002904.1:0-33724 GCA_019447015.1 Hymenochirus boettgeri
GCTACCAGTATATGATGAAATTGTCAGTTTGCTACCAGTATATAATTAAATTGCTAGTTTGCTACCAGTATATAATTAAATTGTCAGTTTGCTACCAGTATACGATGAAATTGCCAGTTTGCTACCAGTATATAATGAAATTGCCAGTTTGCTACCAGTATATGATGAAATTGCCAGTTTGCTACCAGTATATAATGAAATTGTCAGTTTGCCACCAGTATATAATGAAATTTCCAGTTTGCTACCGGTATATAATTAAATTGCCAGTTTGCTACCAGTATATAATTAAATTGTCAGATTGCTACCAGTATATAATGAAATTGCCAGTTTGCTACCAGTATATGATGAAATTGCCAGTTTGCTACCAGTATATGATGAAATTGCCAGTTTGCTACCAGTATATGATGAAATTGTCAGTTTGCTACCAGTATATAATGAAATTGCCAGTTTGCTACCAGTATATAATTAAATTGCGTTTGCTACCAGTATATAATTAAATTGCCAGTTTACTACCAGTATATAATGAAATTGGCACTTTGCCACCAGTATATAATTAAATTGCCAGTTTGCCACCAGTATATAATTAAATTGCCAGTTTCCTACCAGTATATATTGAAATATCCAGTTTGCTACCAGTAAATAATGAAAATGACAGTTTGCTACCAGTATATAATGAAATTGCCAGTTTGCTACCAGTATATGATGAAATTGCCAGTTTGCTACCAGTACATGCAATATAAACCAGTCTCAGTACCTTCATTCCGGGAATTCAGTGTGCTAATAAAACTCTAGCGCTCACGGCACCTCAAAGGACCGGGTCCCTGAAGAAGTGGCCTAGCCATGAAACATGTCGGGCGGAGGTAGGGAGTGTTAGCCATTGGGAGATGTGCACTGATCCGCTGTTTGATTTTAATGTGAGTAATAAAATCGAGTGTTATGGTTAAAATGAAGTCCGGCAGCCTGCCTCGTTTTTTTTTAAAATATTTCAGGAGTTTGCTACCAGTATATAATGAAATTGTCAGTTTGCTACCAGTATATAATGAAATTGCCAGTTTCCTACCCATATATAATGAAATTGCCAGTTTGCTACCAGTAGGTGATGAAATTGCCAGTTTGCTACCAGTATATAATGTAATTGCCAGTTTGCTACCAGTATGCTTGAGAAGGTTTTCATTCATCCAGGTTATGGTATATCTGTAATATTCATTCATCCAGGTCATGGTATATCTGTAATATTCATTCATCCAGGTCATGGTATATCTGTAATATTCATCAATCCGGGTCACGGTATATCTGTAATATTCATCCATCCGGGTCACGGTATATCTGTAATATTCATCCATCCAGGTCATGGTATATCTGTACTATTCATCCATCCAGGTCACGGTATATCTGTAATATTCATCCATCCAGGTCATGGTATATCTGTAATATTCATCCATCCAGGTCACGGTATATCTGTAATTCATTCATCCATCCTGTCACGTCTATCTGTAATTTCATCCATCCAGGTCACGGTCTATCTGTAATATCATCCATCCAGGTCACGGTATATCTGTAATATTCATCCATCCAGGTCACGGTCTATCTGTAATATTCATCCACCAGGTCACGGTATATCTGTAATATTCATCCATCCGGTCACGGTATTCTGTAATATCATCCATCCAGGTCACGGTATATCTGTAATATCCTCCATCCAGGTCACGGTATACTGTAATATTCATCCATCCAGGTCAGGTATATCTGTAATATTCATCCATCCAGGTCACGGTATATCTGTAATATTCATCCATCCAGGTCACGGTATATCTGTAATATCCATCCATCCAGGTCATGGTATTCTGTAATATTCATCCATCCAGTCACGGTATATCTGTAATATTCATCCATCCAGGTCACGGTATATCTGTTGTATTCAGTTAGATCAACTGGACTTAAAGTTTAGTATGTTAAAGATGTTTTGCTAGTCTCAATTCAGAATGACATGTACAATGCTTACCCCCAAGCAAGAAAGCAAACTAAAGTAGAAAATGAAATACGGATTGCCAAACAAAGCAAGTCCAAAACCAATTTTTTTTTAAAGTATATAAATGGTAAAAAGATGAGGACTGAATGTGGGACCATTAAATGTGGGGCTGAGATGGTATCTGTGTATAAATGACTTAGAAGGGGCATTGAGAACAAGGTCTCTGTGTTTGCTGATGACACTAAACTATGCAGAGCTTTGGAAACTTCCAATGATGTGTAAGTGCTCAAGCAGACCTAGATAGATTATCAAAATGGGCAGCAGAATGGCAGATGAGATTCAATGTTGAAATGTAAGGTAATGCATTTGGGATTTAATAATCCCTGTGCCACTACACCATAATAACTCTGTGTTAATTCATCTGAAATGGAAAAATTGGGGGTTTCTGGTAGATAACAGACTTAGCTGTAGCAAACAATGCCAGGTAGCAACAGCTGAGCTAGCAAGATATTGTCTTGTATAAAGAGGGGAATGGATTCAAGGGAGAAAAATATTATTCTCCCTCTTTACAAGGCACTGGTAAGGCCTCATTTGGAATATGCGGTGCAGTTTTGGAATCCCTATACAAAGGGACATCTTGGAAATTGAGGCAGTTTCAGAGAAGGGCAACAATTAATAAGGGGAATGGAGGGGCTTGACTATGCAGGCAGATTAGACAGTTAGGGCTGTTTACATTGGGAAGTGACGTTTGCATGGGTACATGACATCACTATACAAATATATTAATGGGCCATACATGAACTCTCTGGTGGATTGTTCACTAACAGGTCATATCAGGAATGGACTCAGGTTGGAAGAAAAGACGTTTCATCTTCAGGTTAGGAAAGGTTTCTTTACAGTGAGGACGGTGACACTGTGGAACTGTCTTCCAGCAGATGTGGTAATGGCAAGTTCATTAAATAGCTTTAAAAAGGCCTGATAAGTTTCTAAAACTAAAAAATATGAGCATTACTGGTGTTAATACATATACTGTAGTTCTGTTGGTACAGGGATACTATAATAATATGAGAATTACTGGTATTAATACATATACTGTAGTTCTGGTTGGTACGGGGATACTATATACCGTATATACTCGAGTATAAACCGACCCGAGTATAAACCGAGGTACCCATTTCTACCTAAAAAACTAGTAAAAATGATTGACTCGAGTATAAACCGAGGGTAAAAAAAATGAACACTAAAGCAAACCTGTAATTAGTAAAAATGATTAGGAAAGGAACATGAATACAGGAGGTCCATTAAGTACCATATTTATTTTACCGTAAATAAAAACAACTTGTTCAGTAGTCACTTCACTTAGCAGCATACGGTAATGTTAAGTCACAAAACTACCGTATTGTAGGACATCTACATAACCGGTACATACCGTAACAATGGTACTGTAAACTAGTACTGTAATGCTTAATATTTTAACTGGGGGACCCAAATTCAATGGCTTGAACACAATAACTCGGAACATAAACACATTTAAAATCCTTCAAAATCGGATTCCTCATCCTCGGTTTCTCCAAATAGTGCCTCAAATTGAGCTGGTGTAATGTATCTTGCATGACATTATCACCATCATCAACATCTCCATCATCTTCATCACTGCTGCTGTGCTGAACAAAACATCGTCTTCGCTTCCATCCATGGCATTCCTCCATGCATTTTGAAAAGCACGCTGATATGTCTTCTGGAATGTCCTCCCATGCATCTCGTACCCACTTTGCTACTATTTCTATGTCAGCTTCATAAGATTTCCACTTTTTGTCATTTGTCTTGACCTGACGACATCCATTCGTGCCACATTTTTCGCACACGGTCTTAAAAAGGTTTGTTTATAGACACATCCAGAGGCTGTAAAACAGATGTAACCCACCTGGAATAACAGCCAAGGTTTTTGAAATGACTTAGCCATTGTTTTGACATCTCACACTATATGGGCTCTAAACATATCCCAACTAGCAGTGAGGTTTTTTTTAAGCTACTCCTGGTCGTCCATTCCAAATCTCTTCTAGCCATTTTTTGTTCCTTGTTCATCCATCCACGCCTTTAACATATGGACGGACAGATTCGCGGGGGGAATTTGGCATTTTTGGCAAGGTCTTCCTTTTAAATATAATAACAGGCCGCAGCTTGACTCCATTGCCAAACATGCCAGAACCACTGTGAAATGATTTTTTTCATTCCCTGTGTTCTAAGGAAAATGTTTTTTTCTCCCAAGGATGCCAAGGTCCTGTTGCTTGGAAGATCAAAAGTCATTGCTGTCTCACCATATTCCCGATACTTCCAGGTCATAATTATAAAGCTTTCTTTGTTTTATAATGAATGATGGAATGACATACCTTTTTCCTCAAGATTCTGTGGCAGCTTTTGTGATATCTTCGTTCTCTGGCGCAAGCAAAGTCCAAACCGATTATGAACCGTTACACCATCCAGCTGAGCAACAAGTTCTCATACCCACTGTTTTATATGCTCGTCTTTAGCCATTTGAAGGGCACGTACGATTCCCATGCGTGTTACACAGTATCCATTTTGACGACTTCCAAACCCATTTATGAAGTCAGTCTCTATAGAGCCCCATATGAGGTTGTTAAACCACACGAGCCTTTTTTGACTTCGACATCTTCTCCATTCTGACTTAATTTTTCGCCAGTCTGCACCTGCCTTTCATCAACGCCAATTCCCGCCTGCAACAGAATTATTGCTTTCCTTCTGCTCTTGACACAACTCTTAGTTTAAAGCCAGCTCGTATGATCTGCGCAATGTTTTTCACGACCAACCGTTTCTAACAGAATTAAAAAAACACAGAAGACCGTAAGAAAAATTTCCCAGCAACCGCATTAAAATTCAAAACGAGGCACTGATTACAGCTTTTATATCAAGGTATTCTGCTCTGATTCAAGATTGTTCTGAGGCTTAGTTGCCCTTTAAATTGACTTTTTTTATATTTTACAGTACGGTATAATAAACAATAACAAGCATACGGTAATAAATGTAAGAAGAGCCTATTTCCCTAATACCATTACCGGTAGTAACGTAATATAATCTACCGGTATTAACCATTGCAAGTCATGTACCGGTAAACTAAAGTGTTATTTATATTTTTAGATATCTCCACCTTGGGGACCCAAGCGCTGTAACATTATAACAATACCATTATACAGTCTTATGTATATGTTTATGAAAGCGCCGACTTGGCTACACAGCACTGTCCATAAATACCATACATATTATACAGTATAATATTTAGATGTATATAGCGTCACGCTTTGGGACACCATCGCTTTACATTAGAACAATACAGAATTATACATAAAATTTATTTATATTTTATAATACGTCCACTTTGGGAACAAACAGCGCTGTACCTTATAACAATCACAACAGATTAACAGTTGTATATGTTTATATATATAGCGCCACTTGGGGCACGCGCTGTACATTATAACAAATACAAGATTACCGTATATCTCGATTATAAGCCTACCCTATATAAGCCGAGGTTACCTACTTTGGTGCCTCGAAAAATTCGGAACACGACACATTGACTCGAGTATAACCGAGGGTTGAAATTGTGCCACATCTGCCTTCTTAGCCATGGTCATTTATTGCTACTGTAGCCAGCATGGGACTTACTGGTAGCCATGGGGATAACTGTAGCCAGGGGATAACTGGTAGCCAGGGGATTACTGGTAGTCCATGTGGGATAACTGGTAGCCATGGGGATAACTGGAGCCATGGGATTACTGGTAGCCAGTGGATAACTGTACCAGGCGGAAATGGATACTGGGAGTGGGATTACTGGTAGCAATGGTGATAATTGGTAAGCCATGGGTACTGGTATCCTGGGAATTACTGGTAGCCATTGGCGGATTCGAACTGGAACCAATGGGATTCTGGTAGCCATGTGGATAACTGTAGCCTATGGGATACTGGTAGCCTTGGTGGATTACTAGTAGCCATTGGAAATGATTACGTACAGTTTGGTGTGGTCAGAGCCTTCCCAGACCATCTTCCCAAGCCTTCCGGAGGCCTTCGCAGAGCCTTAACACGTCATCCGCAAGTCAGGATGGTAAAGCCGCATTCCATAAGTGCTTTTGCCGGCGTTCGCGAATGACGTCATCGCGCCGACGTGCGCAAGTACTACGGGAACTGCCGGTTTTCTTACATACCTGCGTCGCGGCTGCAGTCCGGAATTTAAGGTAAAGTCCCACTGACCCGATGTTAAGTCCAGGTTCATTTTTCAGGTCATTTTTAAGACCTGAAACCTCGGCTTTACTCGAGTATATCATCGGTATACAGTATTAGTATTTTTATTTATTATATGCGTCAACTTGGTTACACAGCTGTACATTATACACTAACAGATTAACAGTATGTATGTATATTGTTTATTTATATAGTCGCCACTGGGTAACAACAGCGCTGTACATTATAACATACGATTTACAGATTGTAATGTATATGTTTATTTATAATCAGCAGCCACTTTGGGTACAAGCGCTGTAACATATAACCCATACGAATTATACGTATGTATGTGTTGGTTATTAGTCTAGCCGCCACTTGGGGACACCGCGCTGTCATTTAATAACAGATTATACAGTATGTCTGTATGTTGTTTTTATATAGCCGCCTGGTACAGACATTGGACACAGCGGCTGTAACATTTAACAATACAGATTATACAAGTATGTATGTAATATGTTTATTATTAGCCCACTTTGGGTACACAGCGCTGTACATTATAAACAATTAGATTATACAGTAGTAATGTTATCTCTTATAATAGCAGCCACTTGGTACACACTGTGCATGTAACTATAACACTACAGATTATAACAGTATGTATGTGTTTATTTATATAGTCCACTTGGGGACCAGCGCTGTACATTTATACACATAGTGATTATCAGTGTAATGTATATGTTTTATATAGCGCCCTTGGGACACGCGCTGTCATTTAACAATACCGATTATACTGTAATGTATGTATATGTTTATTTATATAGGCACCACGTGGGGGACACAGCGTGTACATTATAACAATATAGATATATACAGTTATGTATATGTTTTATTTATATATCGCCACTTGGGGACACATGCGCTGTACATTATAAACAAACCAATTATACAGTATGGTAATGTATTATGTTTGTTATTTATATAGCCGCCACTTTGGGTACCACATGCGGCTGTACATTAAACAATACAGATTATCAGTAATGACGTATAATGTTTATTTTATCGCCACTTGGGTACACAGCGCTGTACAATTATAACAAATCGATTTATAACAGTATGTACGTATATGTTTATTTATATAGCGCCACTTGGGTACCACAAGCGCTGTACATTATAAAAAATACAATTAATACACGTTATGTATTGTATATGTTTTTATTAATATAGCGCCACTTGGTCACAGCGCTGTCTATACACCCAATACAGATATGAGTATGTATGTACATGTTTTATTATATAGCGCCACGTGGGTACACACGCGCTGTCCTTATACAATCAGATTAATACGTATGTATGTTATATGTTTTATTATATCGCCTACTTGTGGGGACACAGCCTGCTGTACATTATAACCATACAGATTATACAGTATGTGATGTATATGTGTGTATTTATATACGCCACTGTGAGGACACAGCGTGATACATTAAAGATACAATACAGATATACATCTCATGATGTAATATTTCTAGTTAATCTGCGCCACTTGGGTACCAGCGCTGGTCATTATAACAATACAGATTATACAGTATGGAGTATCTAGTTTATTTATATAGCCGCCCCTCTGGGTACAACCGCCTGTCATTATACCAATACAAGTATACATTCCTGTATCGTTGGTTATAGCACTTGGGCCACAGCCTTATATACAAAGTAACGTCGAAAGTACGAGCTGAACTTGGTACGATTTACAATAACCGAATAGCGTTAGATCTGCTCTCCTTGCTCCGTGCTGTAATTTGTACATTGTATCTATACGGGAGCCTGAACTTGGATACAATTTAACAAGAACTGAATGCGTTAGTCTGCTCTCCTTTTTCTGCTGTTTTGTAACTTGTATCTAGTACGGAGCCTGACTTGGTACGATGTTACAAATGGAAACGAAATTGCGTTAGATCTGCCCTCCTGCTCTCCTGTTTCTGCTGTAGTGTAACATTGTATCTAGTAGGAGCCTGCAACTGTGATACGAACTGTTACAAATACTGAATTGCGTGTGATCTCTCTCCTTGTTTCTGCTGTATCTTGTAACGATGTTCCGTAGGAGCGCTGAACTTGGATACGATGTTACATGAACTGAATGTGGTTGATCTGCTCTCCTTGTGCTCTGCTTAAATTTGGTAACTTGTATCTAGTACGGAGCCAACTTGGAGACAAATTTACAATGAACTGAATGCGTTCGATCTGACTCTCCTCTTGTTCTTTCTGTATGTTTAACATGTGTAACTTGTATCTAGTACGCGGGAGCCTAGAGCTTGGATCACAACTGTTTAAAATAACTGATGCCTTAGATCCTGACTCTCCTTGTTTCTGCTGTAATTGTGGAACATTGTATCTAGTACGCGGAGCCTGAACTGGATAGCAATGTTACAAATGAACCACATGACGTGTTAGATCGACTCTCCTTCTAGCCTGCTTAATTTGTACATTGTATCTATACGAGCTACTTGCATGTAATCCGGTGAGCGCTCTTCTGTCTTCGCGTATGTACTTGTTGATACCGACTGGATAGATGTTTACAAAACTGAACGTTAGATATTGTCTTGTCTGTAAATGTATTATCGGAGCCTGACGAACGATTGACGAGGAGTCCCTTGTAATGAATTGTATGTATGTCGAGCCTGCGTGATAGTCAATGAAATAAGGTAGGGGGGAGACTCCATGGAGGGAACAGTTATAAAATACCAGTGTAAAAGCTGCTGTAACTTATAACAGGGACCCTGTGACTCAGCGCCATAGATCCCTATTTCATCCTGCCTCTTTCTTTCCTTCCATCCATCTCTCTCATTGGAACGTGCTGCACTGAAGGTTAATAGATGACTTCGGGAAGTGGTCTGGTACTAAATGTTATGCCAATACTTTGGGGGGGGATAGCCCACACTACTGCACTTCTAAGGGTGATAGAGACTGTGGTTCTTGAAAAAATTTATTGGTCTAGCCTGCTACCAGTGCGTTTGAGTCCTACAGGAGAAAGTGCTTTACAAATGTAATATGAAATTGTCAGTTTTTTTGCTACCCAGATTACTGAAATTGCCAGTTTGCTACCATTATATAACTGAAATTACACCAGTTTTTGCTACCATATATATGAAATTTTCCAGTTTGCCTACCAAGTATAGATTAAATTGTCCAGTTTTTGCTACCAGTATAAATAAATTTTGCCAGTTTGCTACCAGTATAGTATGAAAATTGTCAGTTTGCTACCAGTAAGATATGTAAATTGTTTCAGTTTGCTACCAGTATTAATTAATTGCCAGTTTCTACCAGTATAATTATGAAATTTCAGTTTTTGCTACCAGTATTAATGAAATTGTCCAAGTTTCTAACCAGTATATAAATGACATTGCCAGTTTGCTACAGGATATATATGAATTGCCATGTTTTGCTACCATAAATAATTAATTGTCAGTTTTGCTACCAGTATATGATGAATATTGTCAGTTTGCTACCAGTATAATTATGAAATTGCCAGTTTGCTACCAGTATATAAATTAAATTGCCATTGGCTACCAGTATATAATTAAATTGGCATTTGCTACCAGTATATAATTAATATTCCAGTTTGCTACCAGTATCTATTATAAGTTTTCCAGTTTGCTAACCAGTATATAATTAAATTGTCAGTTTGCTACCGTAATATAAGTAAATTACCAGTTTGCTACCAGTATATGTGAAATTGCCAGTTTGCTACCGTATATGAATTAAATTGCCAGTTTTGCTACCAGTATATGCATAATACCACAGTTTGCTACCAGTATATAATTAATTGCAGTTTTGCTACCAGTATATAATTTGAAATTGCCAGTTTGCTACAGTATATAATTAAATTCCAGTTTGCTACATATAATTAATTGCCAGTTTGCTACCAGTATATATAAATTGTCAGTTTGCTACCAGTATATAATAAAATTGCCATGTTTGGCTACCAGTAATATAATTAAATTGCCATTTGCTACCAGTATATAATTAAATTCCAGTTTGCTACCATATATAATTAAATTGCCATTTGCTACCAGTATATGATGAAATTGTCAGTTTTGGCTAACCATTAGATAATTAACTTGCGTTTGATACCATAATGATAATTGTCAGTTTGTACCAGTAGATTAAAATAAATTGCCAGTTTGCTACCAGTATATATTAAATTGTCAGTTTTGCTACCAGTATATTGAATTCTCAGTTTGCTACCAGATATATGATTGAAATTGGCCGTTTGCTACCAGTATATAATTACATACATTGCCAGTTTGCTACACGTATATAATTAAATTGTCCAGTTTGCTACCATAATTAATGAAAATTGCCTTTTGCTACCAGTATATTGAAATTGCCATTTTGCTCCATATATATGAAAATACCAGTTTGCTACCATATATGATGAATTGCCGTTGCTACCAGTATATAATGTTACCATACAGTTTTGCTACCAATAATGATGAAATTGCCATTTGCTACCAGTATATGATTGAATTTGCCATTGCTACCAGTATATGATAATTGCACTTTGCTACCAGTTAATAATTAAATTTGTCAGTTTTGCTATCCAGTATATGGATGAAATTGTCAGTTTGCTACCCAGTATATTTAAATTGCAGTTTGCTCCAGTATATGATGAAATTGCCAGTTTGCTACCAGTATATAATTAATTGTCCAGTTTGCTACCATATATGATGAATTGCCAGTTTGCACAGTATATATTAAATTGTCAGTTTGCTACCGTACTTATAATTAAATTGTGCACGTTAGCTACCAGTATTATATTAATGTGGCAGTTTGCTACCAGTATTGATGAAATATCGCAGTTTGCTACCGGTATATAATTAAATTGCAGTTTTCATTACTCAGTAATACTAAAATTGCCATTTGCCACATATATATATGAAATTGCCAAGTTGCTACCATATATGAATGACATTGCCAGTTTTGCCTACCAGTATATATGGAGTGAATGGCGTTTGGCTACGCAGTAGGAGTGATTTGAGCAAAATACCTGACATTTTTTTTGGCATACCAGTATATGATAAATTGCCCAGTTTGCCGACCAGTATATGAACTGGTAGTAAATATGGCAGTTGCTACCAGTATATATTAAATGGTCAGTTTGCTTACCAGTATATGATGAAATTGTCAAGTTGCTGAACCAGTTATTAATTAAAAAATTTCAGTTTGGCAGCATTCATATTGATGAAATTGTCAGTTTGCTACCAGTATATATTAAATTGGTCCGTTTGGCTACCAGTATAGATGATGAAAATTTGTTCAGTTTGCATACCAGTATATAATTAAATTGTCATTTGGCTAGCCAGGTCTAATATGAAATTGTCAGTTTGCAATTGCTACCAGTAGATACATTAAAATGTCAGTTTCAGTAAATAGATGAACTGCATTTTCTACTAGTATATCATTAATTGTCAGTTGTTGCTACCATATGCATGATGAAATTTCCAGTTTGCTACCAGTATATATTAAATTGTCAGTGTTGCTACCAGTATATGATGATTCAGTTTGCTACATATAATAATTTGTCATTTTGGCTACAGCAGTATATAATTAAATTTGTCAGTTTCTACCAGTATATGATGATTGCCAGTTTGCTACCAGTATATAATTAATTGTCAGTTTGCTACAGTATGTATTAAATTGTCAGTTTGCTACCAGTATATAATTAAATTGTGCAGTTTTGCTACCAGTTATATGATGAAATTGCCAGTTTGCTACCAGTAATATGAATTGTCCAGTTTGCTACCAGTATATAATGATTGGTCATGTTGCTACCAGTATAATATGAAATTCCAGTTTTGCCTACCATGAATATAAAATTGCCAGTTGCTACCAGTATATGATAAATTCGTTTCTACCAGATATACATGAAATTGCCAGTTTGCTTACCAGTATATAATGAAATCATTTGCTACCAGTATATGAAAATTGCCAGTTTGCTACCAGTATCTGATTAAATTGCCAGTTGCTACCAGTATATAATGAATTGCCAGTTTTGCTACCATATAATAATTCAACTTGACAGTTTGCTACCAGTATATGATGACATTGTCAGTTTGCTACCAGTATAATTAAATTGTCAGTTTTTGCTACCATTATATATGAAATTGGGTTCTACCATATATAATTAAATTGTCAGTTGCTACCAGTATATATTAAATTGTCAGCTTAAGCCCTACCAGTATATAATTAAAATTGTCATTTGCTACGATTATATGATGAAAATCCAGTGTTGCTACCAGTATCATAATTAATTGTCAGTTTGCTACCAGTATATGATAATTATGCAGTTTGCTACCAGTATATAGTAAATTGCCAGTTTGCTAACCAGTTAGATACTAATTAAATTGCCAGTTTTGCATAACCAGTATATATGACAATTTGCCATTTTGGTAACCATATATATAAATGGCCAGTTTGCTACAGTATATGATGAAATTGCTCATTTACTGCATACCAGATATTGAGAAATACCTAGTCAGTTTGCTACCAGTATATGATGAAATTGGCGCCAGTTATTTATGTCACCTATATGATGAAATTGCCATTTTGCCTTCTACCTAGTAATATATGGCTAATTTGATTGTCATTTTTCGTACATTATATGATGAATTGCGTTTTGCTACCATATAATAATTAAATGTCATTTTGCTACCAGTATATTATAAATTGTCTGATTTGCTACCATATATAATTAAATTGTCGTTTGCTACCAAGTATATAAGAAAGGAAATTGTCATTTGCTACCATTATATAATTAAATTGTCAGTTTGCTACCAGTATTGATGAGAATTGTCATTTTGCTACCAGTTATAAATTATTTATCACGTTGCTACCAGATAGATGAAATTGCCAGTTTGCTACCAGTATATAATTACATTGCAGTTTGCTACCATATATAATTTAAACTATTACCATAAATATTGTCCAGTTTTGCTACATTATATATGAATTGGCCAGTTTGCTACCAGTATCATAATGTAAATTCAGTTTGCTACCAGTATATATGAAAATTGTCGTTTGCACCAGTTAATACTAATAACTTTCCAGTTTGCTACCAGTCATTATAATATTGCCAGTTTTGGCTAACCAGTAATTGGGGGATGAACATTGTCAGAATTGCCTACCATATATTGATGCAGTTTGCTAAATTGATTGCAATTTGCTACCAGTATATGATGAAAGTTGCCAGGTTTGCTAACCAGTATGAATAATTGGATCAGGGTTGCTACATGTAATAGGAAGATGAAATTGGCCAGTTTGCTACCAATATATGAAAATTGCGTTTGCTCCTCAGTATAAATATACCTATTGTCAGTTTGACTACCAGTATAGTATCATTTTTAATTGGCACTTTGCTCACCAGTATATATGTAATTGTCCACGTTTGCCACCGTAATATAATACAATTGTAGCAGTTTGTCTAGCCAGTATATTGAATAATTGCAGTTGCTACCGATAATGAAATAATTCTACCAATATATGCATTGCAGTTTGTGCTACCAGTAGATCAATATTATTCCAGTTTGCTACCAGTATATGATGAATTGCCATTTTTGCACCAGTAATAGCTAATTAAATGTCAGTTTGCTACCAGTATATATTAAATTGTCAGTTTTGCTACCGAGTAGTATAATTCAAAATATAAAATCATTGCTACCATAAAGATGACTAAATTTGCCAGTTTACAGTATAGATGAAATTGGTCAGTTTGCTACCTTATATATGAAATTGTCAATTTTGCTACTAGTATATGATGAAAATTTGCCAGTTTGCTACCAGTCTATAATTAAATTGTCATTTGCTAAAACAAAAACCAAGTATATCATTAATGTCAGTTTTGCTACCAGTAACTTATAAATTGCCCAGTTTTGCTACCATTAGTAATTAAATTGTCAGTTTGCTACCAGTATATATGAATTTGTCATTTGCTAAACCAGAATATTTATAGAAATTTCAGTTGCTACCAGTATCTCATGAATTTGCCCAGTTTTTGCACCAGTATATAATTAACATTGTCAGTTTGCTACCAGTATATAACTAAATGTCAGTTGCGACCAGTATAATGATGAAATTGCCAGTTTTGCTACCAGGATATTTTTATAATTAAATTGTCATTTTTCTACCAGTATATAATAAATTTGTCTTTTGCTACTAAAGTTATATAATTAAACTTGTCAGTTTTGCTAAACCAGTATATGATAAATTGCCCTGTTTTCTACCCATAAATAAATGACTGAAATTGGTCCAGTTTGGCTAACCCCACCGTATATAATGAATTGTCATTTGCTTACCAGTCATATGATGAATTGTCAATTTGCCCGCTACCAGTATAATGATGAAATTCCAGTTTGCCTACCACAGTATAATGATTAAATTTTTTCCATTCCAGTTTGCTTACCAGTATACTACCAGTATAATCAATTAAATTTGTGGCCAGTTTGCTATACCGTAAATATAATTAAATTTGCCCCGTATTTGCTACCAGGATATAATGAAATGCCCAGTTTGCTTAACCGCATTATAAAATGATGAAATTGCAAGTTTACCAGTCATAGAGGAAATTGTTCAGTTTGCTTAACCGTATAGATAATGATTGTCAATTTGCTACTAGTATATGATGAACTTTGCCAGTTTTGCTACCAGTATACGAATTAAATTGGGTCAGTGTTGCTACCAGTATAATATAATTAATTGTCCAGTTTTGCTACCCCACCATATAAAAGTTATTGAACTTGCCATTGATTGGCACATTTTTGGCTACCATATATAATTAAATTGTCAGTTTTGTTTTTGCTACAGTATAATGATGAAATGGTCAGTTTGCTTTACCACCAAGAATATATCTAAATTTTGGTTGTGGGGTGGTTGGGGGGGTCTTGCTCCCTTCCCTTGTTTTGGTTTTCAGTTTTGCTCCCAAGTATAGAAATGAAATTGCCGCCAGTTTGTGCTTAACCAGTATAATAATTAAATTGTCCAGTTTGCTAACCAGTCTAGAACTAAATTGGCAGTTGCTACCATATATGATGAAATGCCAGTTGCTACCAGTATAATTAATTAAATTGTCAGTTTGCTTACCATATATAATTAAATTGTCCCAGTTTGCTACCATATATACTTATTGTCAGTTGGCCTACCAGTATACTGATGAAATTGCCAGTTTGCTACCAATATAATGGATTACAAAATTGTCAGTTTGCTACCAGTATATATGAAATTGTCAATTTTGCTACCAGTATTGATGAAACTTACCAGTTGCTCCTACCAGTATATGAATGAATATTCCCAGGTTGCTACCATATATAATTAAATTTCCATTTGCTACCATCTAATATTAAATTGCCAGTTGCTACTAGTATAGTAATTAAATAATTGCCAGTTTTGCGTCCCCAGTATATATTAAATTGCCAGTTTGGCTACAGTAGATGATGAATTGCCAGTTTGCTACCAGTATATAAGGAAATGGGGCAGTTTGCTTACCACGTATATGAATTAAATTGCCCATTTGGCTACGCAGTATAAATTTAAATTGTCATTTTGCTACCAGTATATGATGAATGTCAGTATTGCTTACCAGTATATACTTAAAATTGCCGTTGCTACCATTATATAATTAAATTGCCAGTGTGCTACCACTATATGAGGAATTGCCAGTTGCTACCATATATGATGTAATTATTACTGGTAGCAACTGCAATTTCCATCCATATACTGGTAGCACCTGCAATTTCATCATATACTGTTATCAACTGGCAATTTCATTATATACTGGTAGCAACTGGCATTTATTATATCTGGTAGCAACGGCAATTTCATCATATACTGGTAAAACTTACAATTAATTATATACTGGTATCAAACTTGCAAATTTCAATTAGTAGACTTGTATCAAACTGGCATTATCATCATTACTGGTAACAACTGGCACTTCAATCATATACTGGTAGCAAACTGCAATTTCATCATTACTGGTAGCAACGACATTTAGTTATCTACTGTGTAGAAACTGACACAATTTAATTATTACTGGTAGCAAACTGGCAATTTTCTCATATACTGGTAGCAAACTGACAATTTAATTATATACTGTAGCAAACTGACAAGTGTTCAGCATTAGCTGGTAGCAAAACTGGACATTTAATTATATACTGGTAGAAACTGGGCATTTTTCATCTATACTGGTTCAAACTGACAATTTAATTTATTACTGGTTAGCAAAACTGACAATTTAATTAATACGGGTAGCAAAACTGGCAATTCATCTATACTAGGAGCAAAGGGACAATTCATTATAAGGTAGCAAACAACAATTTTCATCAGTAGATTCGGGTAACTGGCATTTAAGCATATACTGGTAGCAACCTGACAATGTTAATTATTAACGGGAGCAAACTGACAATTTAAATTAAAAAAAGTATACTGGGAGCAAACTGCAATTTCCAGAAGAACTGGGTAGAACTGACAATTGCATCATGAGACGGAGCAAACTGACAAAATATATACTGGTAGCAAACTGACAATTTTATTATATACTGGTAGCAAACTGACAATTTAATTATATACAGGGTAGAAATGACAATTTCATCATGATACTGGTAGCAAACTGACAGTTTAATTATATGGTAGCAAACTGACAATTTAATTATATACTGTAGAAAACTGAAATTTTAATTATATACTGGAAGGAAACGCAATTTTTCATCAAACTGGTATGAAACTGGACCAGTCATCTATACTGGTAGCAAACTGCAATTTCATCATATACTGTAGCAAACTGACAATTTAATTATATACCTGGTAGCAACTGCCATCATATTACGTGACCTAGTAATTATTACTGGTAGCAAACTGGAATGTAGTTATGGCTAACTGTACTATAATTGAAATTTGCATTTCCAGTTTGCTACCAGTATATAATGAAAATTGCCAGTTTGCTACCAGTATAAGATACAATTGCCAGTTTGCTACAGTATATAATTTAAATTGCCAGAGTTTGCTACCAGTCTAATATGATATTGATACAGTTATGTGACATCACACAGTATATGATGGAAAGAAATGCCAGTTTGTACCAGTATATGATGAAATTGCCAGTTTGCTACTAGTATATAATCCATGTACAGTTATATTTGAATTCGTTTCCATATATGATAAAGTCATTTGTATACCATATTTAAATTAAATTGTCAGTTTGCTACTCAGTATAGGTGATGAATTGGTCAGTTTGCTTACCAGTATATAATTAAATTGTCAGTTTGCTACCAGTATAGTATAAAGCTGATGAAATTGTCAGTTTTGCTCTACCAGAATATAATTAATTGTCATTTGTGCTACCAGTAATGTATGAAATTGCCAGTTTGCTACCAGTATAGTAATTAAATTGTCAGTTTTGCTACCAGTATATATACTAAATTGTTCAAGTTTGCTAACACGTAATTGATGAATTGCCAGTTGTGTCTACCGTATATAATTAAATTGTCAGTATTGATACCAGTTTGTAATGATGAAATTGTCATTTGCTACCAGTATATGATGAATTGTCAGTTTCCTCCTACTATAAATTAAAATTCAAACAGTTGTCAGTTTTGGCATTACCAGTAATGATGAAATTGTCAGTTGCTACCAGTATATAATAAAATGGTCAGTTTGCTACCAGTATATGATGAAATTGTCACTTTGCTACCATTATTATAATTAAATGGTCAGTTTGCTACCATATATGATAAATTGTCAGTTTGCTACCCAGTATATAATTAATTGTCAGTTCTACAGTATATGATGAAATTGTCAGTTTTCCTACCAGAAATAATTAAATTGTCATTTGCTACCAGTATGATGAAATTGTCACGTTTGCTACCAGTATATCATTAAACTTGTCAGTTTTGCTACCAGTATATGATGAAATTGCCAGTTTGCTACCAGTATAAATGAAATTGCCAGTTTGCTACCAGTATATTAAATTGCCAGTTTGCTACCATATATGATGAAATTGACAGTTTGTCTACCAGTATATGATAAATTGACAATTTGCTACCAGTAATTGATGAAATTGTCAGTTTGCTCACAGTATATATGAAATTGCCAGTTTGCTACCATATATAATAATTAAATTGTCAGTTTTGCTACCAGTATATGATGAAATTTTCAGTTTGGCTACCAGTATATGATGAAATTGCCAGTTTGGCTACCAGTATATATAATTAAATTGTCAGTTTCGCTACCGTATATGATGAAATTGTCATTGCTACCAGTAATTAATTAAAGTGAGTGTCATTTTGCTACCAATAGATGACTTGCATTTGCTACATATATATAAATGCAGTTTGCTACCATATATAATAAATTGTCAGTTGGCTACCAGTATATGATGAAATTGCCAGTTTGCTACCAGTATACTATATAATTGTCAGTTGGCTACAGTCATTAATTAAATTTGTCAGTTTGCTACAGTATATGATGAATCTGCCAGTTTGCTACCATATATGAGAATTGTCATTGCTACCAGTATATAAGTGAAATTGTCATTTGCTTATACAGTATTTAATGAAATTACCAGTTTTGCTACCAGTATATGATGAAATTTCCAGTTTGCTACCAGTATATAATTAAATTGCCAGTTTGCTACCGTATATAATAAAATTGCCAGTTTGCTACCATATATAATGAAATTGCCAGTTTGCTCCAGTATATGATGAAATTGCCAGTTTGCTACCAGTTATAATGAAATTGCAGTTTGCTACCAGTTATATGATGAAATTGCCAGTTTGCTACCAGTGATAATTAATTAAATTGTCGTTTGCTACCAGTATAGGATGAATTGTCAGTTTGCTACCAGTATATATTAAATTGGCCAGTTTGCTACCAGTATATAATTAAATTGCCAGTTTGCTACCAGTATATGATGAAATTGTCAGTTTGCTACCAGTATATGATGTAATTATATACTGGTAGCAAACTGGCAATTTCATCATATACTGGTAGCAAACTGACAATTTAGTTATATACTAAATTGCCAGTTTGCTACCAGTATATAATTAAATTGCCAGTTTGCTACCAGTATATGATGAAATTGCCAGTTTGCTACCAGTATATAATTAATTGCCAGTTTGCTACCAGTATATGATGAAATTGCCAGTTTGCTACCAGTATATGATGAAATTGCCAGTTTGCTACCAGTATATAATTAAATGGTCAGTTTGCTACCAGTATATGATGAATTGTCAGTTTGCTACCAGTATATAATTAAATGGTCAGTTTGCTACCAGTATATGAATAAATGTGCAGTTTTCTAACCAGTATATATTAAATGTCAGTTGCTACCAGTATGATGAGAATTGTCAGTTTGCTACCAGTATATTAAATGGTCATTTGCTACCAGTATATATGATGAAATTGTCAGTTTGCTACCAGTATATAATTAAATGTCAGTTTGCTACCAGTATATGATGAAATTGTCAGTTTCCTACCAGTATATAATAAATTGTCAGTTTGCTACCAGTATATGATGAAATTGTCAGTTTGCTACCAGTATATAATTAAATTGTCAGTTTGCTACCAGTATATGATGAAATTGCCAGTTTACTATTAGTATATAATTAAATTGTCAGTTTGCTACCAGTATATATATGTCGTTTGCTACCATATATGATGAATTGTCGTTTGCTACCAGTATATAAATTGTCAGTTTGCTACCAGTATATAATTAAATTGGTCAGTTTTGCTACCAGTATATGATGAAATTGGTCAGTTTGCTACCATATATAATTAAATGGTCAGTTTGCTACAAGTATATGATGAAATGTCAGTTTCTACCAGTATAATAATAATTGTCAGTTTGCTACCAGTATAATGAAATTGTCAGTTTGCTACCAGTATATAATTAAATTGTCAGTTTGCTACCAGTATATGATGAAATTGCCAGTTTGCTACCAGATATAATTAAATTGTCAGTTTGCTACCAGTATATAATTAAATTGCCAGTTTGCTACCAGTATATTGAAATTGACAGTTTGCTACCAGTATATGATGAAATTGCCAGTTTGCTACCAGTATATGATGAAATTGCCAGTTTGCTACCAGTATATAATGAAATTGCCAGTTTTCTACCAGTATATATTAAAATTGTCAGTTTGCTACCAGTATATGATGAAATGTTCAGTTTGCTACCAGAATATATTAAAATTGTCAGTTTGCTACCATTATATGATGAAATTGCCAGTTTGCTACCAGTATATAATTAAATTGTCAGTTTGCTACCAGTATATAACTAAATTGTCAGTTTGCTACCAGTATGATGAAATTGCCAGTTTGCTACCAGTTATATTAAATTGTCAGTTTGCTACCAGTATATAGATAAATTGTCAGTTTGCTACCAGTATATAATGAAATTGTCAATTTGCTACTAGTATATGATGAAATTGCCAGTTTGCTACCAGTATATAATTAAATTGTCGTTTGCTACCAGTATATAATTAAATGGTCAGTTTGCTACCAGTATATGATGAAATTGTCAGTTTGCTACCAGTATTATATTAAATGGTCAGTTTGCTACCAGTATATAAATTGTCAGTTTCCTACCAGTATATAATTAAATTGTCAGTTTGCTACCAGTATATGATGAAATTGTCAGTTTGCTACCAGTATAATTAAATGGTCAGTTTGCTACCAGTATATGATGAAATTGTCAGTTTGCTACCAGTATATAATTAAATGGTCAGTTTGCTACAGTATATGAATGAAATTGTCAGTTTGCTACCAGTATTAATTAAATGGTCAGTTTGCTACCAGTATATGATGAAATTGTCAGTTTCCTACCAGTATATAATAATTGTCATTTGCTACCAGTATATGATGAATTGTCAGTTTGCTACCATATTAATAATTGTCAGTTTGCTACAGTTATATGAAATTGCCAGTTTGCTACGTATATAATTAATTGGCCAGTTTGCTACCAGTATATAATTAAATTGCCAGTTGCTTACCAGTAATTGAATTGACAGTTTGCTACCAGTATAATGATGAATTGCCATTGCTACCAGTATATAGATGAAATTGCAGTTTGCTACCAGTAATAGGAAATTGCCAGTTTGCTACCATACAATCTAATATAAACCAGTCTCATTACCTTCATTCCGGGAATTCAGTGTGCTAATAAACTCTAGCTCTCACGGCACCTCAAAGGACCGGGTCCCTGAAGAATGTGCCTAGCCATGAAACATGTCGGGCGGAGGTAGGGAGTGTTAGCCATGGGAGATGTGCACTGATCCGCTGTTGATTTAATGTAGTAATAAATCGAGTGTTATGGTTAAAATAAGTCGCAGCCTGCCTCGTTTTTTTTTAAAATATTTCAGGAGTTTGCTACCAGTATATAATGAAAATTGTCAGTTTGCTACCAGTATATAATGAAATTGCCATTTCCTACCCATATATAATGAAATTGCCAGTTTGCTACCAGTAGGTGATGAATGCCAGTTTGCTACCAGTATATAATGTAATTGCCAGTTTGCTACCAGTATGCTTGAGAAGGTTTTCATCATCCAGGTTATGGTATATCTGTAATATTCATTCATCCAGGTCATGGTATATCTGTAATATTCTTCATCCAAGTCATGGTATATCGTATTCATCATCGGTCAGGTTATCTGTATATTCATCCATCGGGTCACGTATATCTGTAATATTCATCCATCCAGTCATGGTAATCTGTAATATTCATCCATCCAGGTCACGGTATATCTGTAATATTCATCCATCCATGTCATGGTATATCTGTAATATTCATCCATCCAGGTCACGGTATATCTGTAATGTTCACCCTCCGGTCACGGTCTATCTTAATATTCATCCATCCAGGTCACGGTATATCGGTATATTTCATCCATCCAGGTCACGTATATCTGTAATATTCATCCATCCAGGTCACTGTCTATCTGTAATATTCATCCATCCAGGTCACGGTATATCTGTAATATTCATCCATCCAGGTCACGGTCTATCTGTAATATTCATCCATCCAGGCCATGGTATATCTGTAAATTCATCCATCCAGGTCACGGTATATCTGTAATCTTCATCCATCCAGGTCACGGTATATCTGTAATATCCATCCATCCAGGTCACGGTATATCTGTAATATTCATCCATCCAGGTCATGGTATATATTACAGACTGAGAATGTGGGACCATTAAATAGTGGGGCTGAGATGGTAATCTGTGTATAAATGACTTAGAAGGGGCATTGAGAACAAGGTCTCTGTGTTTGCTGATGACACTAAACTATGCAGAGCTTTGGAAACTTCCAATGATGTGCAAGTGCTGCAAGCAGACCTAGATAGATTATCAAAATGGGCAGCAGAATGGCAGATGAGATTCAATGTTGATAAATGTAAGGTAATGCATTGGGATTTAATAATCCCTGTGCCACCTAACCCATAAATAACTCTGTGTTAGTGCATCTGTAATGAAAAAGATTTGGGGGTTCTGGTAGATAACAGACTTAGCTGTAGCAAACAATGCCAGGTAGCAACAGCTACCAGTATATAATTAAATGGTCAGTTTGCTACCAGTATATGATGAAATTGTCAGTTTCCTACCAGTATATAATTAAATTGTCAGTTTGCTACCAGTATATGATGAAATTGTCAGTTTTGCTCAGTATATAATTAAATGTCAGTTTGCACCAGTATATGTGAAATTGCCAGTTTGCTACCAGTATTAATTAAATTGCCAGTTTGCTACCAGTATATAATTAAATTGCCATTTGCTACCAGATATGAGAATTGACAGTTTCTACCATATTGATGAATTGCCATTTGCTACCAGTATATGATGAAATTGTCAGTTTGCACCAGTATATAATAAATGCCAGTTTGCTACCAGTACATGCAATAAAACCAGTCTCAGTACCTTCATTCCGGGAATTCAGTGTGCTATAAAACTCTAGCGCTCACGGCACCTCAAAGGACGGGTCCTGAAGAAGTGGCCTAGCCATGAAACATGTCGGGCGGAGGTGGGAGTGTTAGCCATTGGGAGATGTGCACTGATCCGCTTTTTGATTTTAATGTGAGTAATAAAATCGAGTGTTATGGTTAAAATGAAGTCCGGCAGCCTGCCTCGTTTTTTTTTAATATTTCAGGAGTTTGCTACCAGTATATAATAAATTGTCAGTTTGCTACCAGTATATATAATGAAATTGCCAGTTTCCTACCCATATATATGAAATTGCCAGTTTGCTACCAGTAGGTGATGAAATTGCCAGTTTGCTACCAGTATATATGTAATTGCCAGTTTGCTACCAGTATGCTTGAGAAGGTTTTCATTCTCCAGGTTATGGTATATCTGTATATTCATTTCACAGTTCATGTATATCTGTAATATTCATTCATCCAAGTCATGGTATATCTGTAATATTCATCAATCCGGGTCACGGTATATCTGTAATATTCATCCATCCGGGTCACGGTATACTGTAATATTCATCCATCCAGGTCATGGTATATCTGTAATATTCATCCATCCAGGTCACGGTAATCTGTAATATTCATCCATCCATGTCTTGTATATCTGTAATATTCATCCATCCAGGTCACGGTATATCTGTAATATCATCCATCCAGGTCACGGTCTATCTGTAATATTCTCCATCCAGGGTCACGGTATATCTGTAATATTCATCCTCCAGGTCACGGTATATCTGTAATATCTCATCCAGGTCACGGTCTATCTGTAATATTCATCCATCCAGGTCACGGTATATCTGTAATATTCTCCTCCAGGTCACGGTCTATCTGTAATTTCTCCCCAGGCTGGTATATCTGTAATATTCATCCTCCAGGTCACGGTATATCTGTAATATTCATCCATCCAGGTCACGGTATATCTGTAATATCCATCCATCCAGGTCACGGTATATCTGTAATATTCATCCATCCAGGTCATGGTATATCTGAAATATTCATCCATCCAGGTCCCGGATATCTGTAATATTCATCCATCCGGTCACGGTATATCTGTAATATCCATCCATCAGGTCACGGTATATCTGTAATATTCATCCATCCAGGTCACGGTATATCTGTTATTCATTCATCCAGGTCACGGTATATCTGTAAATTCATCCATCCAGGTCACGGTATATCTTAATATTCATCCATCCAGGTCATGGTATATCTGTAATTATCCATCCAGGTCACGGTATATCTGAATATTTATCATCCAGTCACGGTATTCTGTAATATTCATTCATCCAGGTCACGGTATATCTGTAATATTCATCCATCCAGGTCAGGTATATCTGTAATATTCATCCATCCAGGTCATGGTATATTCTTTATATCCATCCAGGTCACGGTATATCGTAATTTCATCCATCCAGGTCACGGTATATCTGTAATATTCATCATCCAGGTCATGGTATTCTTAATATTCATCCATCCAGGTCACGGTATATCTGTAATATTCATCCATCCAGGTCACGGTATATCTGTAATATTCATCATCAGGTCAAGGTATATCTGTATATTCATCCATCCAGTCACAGTATATCTGTAATATTCATCCATCCAGGTCATGGTATATCTGTAATATTCATCCATCCAGGTCATGGTATATCTGTAATATTCATCCATCCAGGTCACGGTATATCTGTAATATTCATCCATCCAGGTCACGGTATATCTGTTGTATTCAGTTAGATCAACTGGACTTAAAGTTTAGTATGTTAAGATGTTTTGCTAGTCTCAATTCAGAATGACATGTACAATGCTTACCCCCAAGCAAGAAAGCAAACTAAAGTAGAAAATGAAATACGGATTGCCAAACAAAGCAAGTCCAAAACCAATTTTTTTTAAAGTATATAAATGGTAAAAAGATGAGGACTGAGAATGTGGGACCATTAAATAGTGGGGCTGAGATGGTAATCTGTGTATAAATGACTTAGAAGGGGCATTGAGAACAAGGTCTCTGTGTTTGCTGATGACACTAAACTATGCAGAGCTTTGGAAACTTCCAATGATGTGCAAGTGCTGCAAGCAGACCTAGATAGATATCAAAATGGGCACAGAATGGCAGATGAGATTCAATGTTGATAAATGTAAGGTAATGCATTTGGGATTTATAATCCCTGTGCCACTACACCATAATAACTGTGTTAGGCATCTGTAATGGAAAAAGATTTGGGGGTTCTGGTAATATACAGACTTAGCTGTAGCAAACAATGCCAGGTAGCAACAGCTAGAGCTAGCAAGATATTGTCTTGTATAAAGAGGGGAATGGAATCAAGAGAAAGATTTATTCTCCCTCTTTACAAGGCACTGGTAAGGCCTCATTTGGAATATGCGGTGCAGTTTTGGAATCCCATATACAAAGGGACATCTTGGAAATTGAGGCAGTTCAGAGAAGGCAACTAAATTAATAAGGGGAATGGAGGGGCTTGATATGCAGCAGATTAGACAAGTTAGGGCGGTTTACATTGGAGAAGTGACGTTGCATGGGTACATGATCACCTTATACAAATATATTAATGGGCCATACAATGAACTCTCTGGTGGATTGTTCACTAACAGGTCATATCAGGTTGGAAGAAGACGTTTCATCTTCAGGTTAGGAAAGGTTTCTTTACAGTGGAGGACGGTGACACTGTGGAACTGTCTTCCAGCAGATGTGGTAATGGCAAGTTCATTAAATAGCTTTAAAAAGGCCTGGATAAGTTTCTAAAACTAAAAAATATGAGCATTACTGGTGTTAATACATATCTGTAGTTCTGGTTGGTACAGGGATTACTATATATTGAGAATTACTGGTATTAATACATATACTGTAGTTCTGGTTGGTACGGGGATACTATATACCGTATATACTCGAGTATAAACCGACCCGATTATAAACCGAGGTACCCATTTCTACCTAAAAAAACTAGTAAAAATGATTGACTCGAGTAAAACCGAGGGTAGAAAAAATGAACACAGCAAACCTGTAATTAGTAAAAATGATTAGGAAAGGAACATGAATAAACAGAGGTCCATTAAGTACCGTATTATTTTTACCGTAAATAAAACAACTTGTTCAGTAGTCACTTCACTTAGCAGCATACGGTAATGTAAAGTCACAAAACTACCGTATGTAGGAACATCTACATAACCGGTCCATACCGTAACAATGGTACTGTAAACTAGTACTGTAATGCTTAAATTTTAACTGGGACCCAAATTTCAATGGCTTGAACAGCAATATACTGGAACATAAAACACATTTAAAATCCTTCAAAATCGATTCCTCATCCTCGGTTTCTCCAAATAGGCCTCAAATTGAGCTGGTGTAATGTCATCTGCATAGACATTATCACCATCATCAACATCTCCATCATCTTCTCACTGCTGCTGTGCTAAACAAAACATCGTCTTCGCTTCCATCCATGGCTTACTTATACCGCATTCTGAAAAGCACGCTGGATATGTCTCTGGAATGTCCTCCCATGCATCTCGTACCCACTTTGCTACTATTTCTATGTCAGGCTTCATAAGATTTCCACCTTTTGTCACTTTGGCTTGACCTGACGACATCCATTCGTGCCACATTTTTCGCACACGGTCTTAAAAAGGTTTGTTTATAGACACATCCAGAGGCTGTAAAACAGATGTTAACCCACATGGAATAACAGCCAAGTGGTTGAAATGACTTAGCCATGTTTTGACATCCTCACATATATGTGCTCTAACATATCCCAAACTAGCAGTGGAGGTTTTTTTTTAAGGCTACTACTCTGGTCGTCCATTCCAAATCTCTTCTAGCCATTTTTTTGTTCCTTTTCATCCATCCAGCCTTTAACATATGGACGGACAGTAATTCGCGGGGGGAATTTGGCATTTTTAGGCAAGGTCTTCCTTTAAAATATAATAACAGCCGCAGCTTGACTCCATTGGCCAAACATGCCAGAACCACTGTGAAATGATTTTTATCATTCCCGGTTGTTCTAAGGAAAATTGTTTTTTCTCCCAAGGATGCCAAGGTCCTGTTGCTTGGAAGATCAAAAGTCATTGCTGTCTCATCCATATTCCCGATACTTCCAAGGTCATAATTATAAAGCTTTCTTTGTTTTATAATGAATTGATGGAATGACATCACCTTTTCTTCCAGATTCTGTGGCAGCTTTTGTGATATCTTCGTTCTCTGGCGCAAGCAAAGTCCAAACCGATTCATGAATCGATTACACCATCCAGCTGACGCAACAAAGTTCTCAATACCCACTGTTTTATATTGCTCGTCTTTAGCCATTTGAAGGGCACGTAATCGAATTCCCATGCGTGTTATACAGTATCCATTTTGACGACATTCCACAACCCATTTATGTAAGTCAGTCTCTATAGCCCCATATGAGGTTGTTAAACCACGACGAGCCTTTTTTGACTTCGACATCTTCTCCAATTCTGACTTAATTTTTGCCAGTCTTGCACCTGTCTTTCATCCACGCCGAATTCCCGGCCTGCAACAGAATTATTGCTTTCCTCTGCTCTTGACACAACTCTTAGTTTAAAGCCAGCGTCGTATGATCTGCGCAATGTTTTTACACGACCAACCGTTTCTAACAGATTAAAAAAACACAGAAGAACCGGTAAGAAAAATTTCCCAGCAACCGCATTAAAATTACAAACGAGGCACTGATTACAGCTTTTATATCAAGGTATTCTGCCTTCTGATTCAAGATTGTTCTGAGGCTTTAGTTGCCCTTTAAATTGACTTTTTTTATATTTTACAGATACGGTATAATAAACAATAACAAGCATACGGTAATAAATGTAAGAAGAGCCTATTTCCCTAATACCATATACCGGTAGTAACGTAATAATAATCTACCGGTATTAACCATTGCAAGTCAGATGTACCGGTAAACTACAACTCCCAGCATGCTTTGTAGCAAGTGCTGGAATGCTTTAAATAACTTTAATTCCATAAATTACTGTACTGGTACATTATACTGCCACCCAGCAGCCATTACCACCCCAGCCATTACCACACCAACTGAAGACGGTGACCAATTCAGGACAGCTAAAAAAACCAATTCAGGGTCTATCTTAAAGGGGAACTGTGGTCTCCAAACAAGTTACATTCAAATGAAAGGCCAGTTTCCTACCTTTAAAACGAGCCATCAACCAGCTCTCTACCTGCCCCACAGACAAAGATATACAGAAATGACTGACCGGAAAGTTAATGGGTGGGAGGCTGACATGTGACATTCCTGAGGCTTCTCCTGCACAGTGCCGCTGGCGAGCACAGCCTCAGACTCCCTCATGTGTGAGGGAGACAGGAAGTCCCTCCTTACTGCTGTCCTGACAGAGAAGGTAAGGGGGGTCTGAGTAGTAGGGCTTAGACATCCACGAGTGGGTGGGGCTTAGACATCCACGAGTGGGTGGGGCTTAGACATCCATGAGTGGGTGGGGCTTAGACATCCATGAGTGGGTGGGGCTTAGACATCCATGAGTGGGTGGGGCCACATGGGGCTGTAAGATAATGGGCCATGGGGGTCCTGCAACTGGAGGGACCATGGGGTCCATGAGTGGGAGGGACATGGGGGGGCTGCAAAGGGGAGGAGGAGACACAGGGCAGATTGACTGACAGTTTCAGAGCAGGAAGTGCAGGGGACCTGGTGATGCTGCTGCCATATCACACACAAAAATGTAAATATCTT
The DNA here is from genome assembly GCA_019447015.1 of Hymenochirus boettgeri. NCBI lineage: Eukaryota > Metazoa > Chordata > Amphibia > Anura > Pipidae > Hymenochirus > Hymenochirus boettgeri. The sequence goes on from JAACNH010002904.1 coordinate 28,944, forward strand.
CAAAACTGCAAAATAAACAATGGAAATAAATTGCAAAAAATTCCTTGACTGGATATCATTTAACCCAGAAAAGGAACATGGTCAAGTTCAAAAAAACATTTTCCCAACTTTATTTTCCCTAAGCTTTTCCAACACTAGACAGACACGGCATCGGTGAAACAATAGGGGGAAATATCAGAATGTTATCTAGAGAGACGACAACTAGTTTACCTAGAAACTCACAAAAAACATCATTAAAGAAATCTTGGAACACAGCTGGAGCTTTACTATGGCCAAATCCCTAGTATTGAAAGCAGTTACCCATTCACCCCCTTTTCTAAACCTGATTAGATTATGGGACCCCCTGGAGGTCCATTTTAGTAAAGGACTGAGCCCCTACTACCTGGGAGATCATCGATGAGTGTTCTTTATGGAAATCTTATTTAAGGACCTATAATCAATGTCTCGTCTTAAACCACTGTCTTTATTCTCTACAAAGAAGCTTTCCCCAGTGGGTGAGGTGACGGAAACCCCTTTTCTAGGTTCTCTTTAATCCTTTATGGCCTGAATTTTGGGGCAGGTCAAATGTATTGAGGTTTGGAAGCCATAGGGCCTGGGAAGAGGTCCACAGGGCAGTCATATGACCTATAGGGTGGCAGAACATCAGCAGCCTGTGAAGAAGAGGCATCAGCAAATTTATGAAAATGAGGTAGTAGGCTTTTCAAGGACACACTGACCAATTGTAAGGAAAGCCAAGTTCTAAGGCAGGTAGATCCCCATTTAACAATTTGACCTGTTTCCCAGTCAATAAATTTCTTTAGAGATTGGCTTGGGCTTCCCGGGATCCCTAAGGATCAGACAAAGGACAGAACTATTAAATAACTTTCAGCCCCACTGTCTACAAAGGCTTGGGAAGTTTTAGCTAGACTAAGCTCTAGAGTTTCCTGGCACCTTGGGAGGACAGAAATGGGCAAAGTGACTAGGTGCACCACCATACAGACAGAGCCCCCTCCGAATGCTTTTGGTTCTTTTCAGTAGGGGTCAATTTGGAAGTGCCCAACTGCATAGGTTCCTTTGTAGGCATAGAAGACATAGGAGGTGAGGAATAAAAAGTTCCTTCAGAGTAGAATTCTTTGCTTTTCTCCTGCTGGCATTCTCAAACTCTCCGATCAACCCTGATGGCGTGCTCGATCACCTGATAATTTATTGGTTTGTCAATTCCCATTGGTGTACTGACTCCACTTTACTAAGTTCTCATTGTTCAGTCGATATTGAATATCTTGCAGTGAAATGTCGACCACGTTATTTGCCTAGAGAGTCATCTTTATTACAGTGTATATTTCTCCTGATTATATTGACAGGATTCAGGTTAAGTATCCGGAAGGTATGGTTATAGTAGCAGGCGACTTTAATCAATCCAGGCTAAAGGATGTGCAGCCCTGCTTTTACCAGCACGTCACCATACCTACCCGATCACAGAACACCCTTGACCATGTATACACTAGAATTAAGGGGGCATATCACGCCACGGCTAAACCACATCTAGGGTGGTCTGACCACTTGACCTTGCTGTTGAGCCCGAGGTATTGCCCCAAAGCAAGAATAGAGCCTCAGGTAAAAAAAGTGAAAGTGTGGCTACCAAATGCCATTGATAACTTGAAATTCCAACAAACTGACTGGCGGTACTTTATTAGTGCAGCAGTTGAGTCCAGTGGAGGGGATATAAATTATCTTACAACACTTGTAGTAGATCACATAGTAAAATGCATAAATGAAGTTACAGTTTATAAAGAAATTAAAGTTTTTGCAAATCAAAAAAAGTGGCTAAATAGAGAAGTAAAAACGTTATTAAAAGCGAGGAATGACGCCTTTAAATCCGATGACGCAAGTGCATACCGAATAGCCAGAAGCGAGCTACAAAAGGGCATAAAGAAAGCTAAATATGAATTTAAACAGGAGGTCAAGGAAAGGTTTCAAAATTCAGACTCTAAAAATTGGTGGAAAGGACTAAAAATGTTGACCAATCAGAACAGCAGTGGTGTTAAAATTGGTCCCACTGATCCTCTGTTCTGTGATCATCTTAATGCCTATTACTCAAGGTTTGAAAAAAATACCGTGGCGCCATTAAGGGAGCCTGCACGGGTTAAACCACCTGATATTACGGTAACTGAGGAAGAGGTTCTGGCCTGTTTCAGGAAGGTTGAGGCAGGAAAAGCCGCAGGGCCGGATGAAATTTTGTGATATTTGTAATAGATCCTTATCATTAGGTGAGGTGCCAGTAATATTTAAAACCTCGTGTATAACTCCACTGCCTAAGAGTAATAGGGCTCTTGAAGTAAATGACTTTAGACCCATAGCCATCACTTCTTTAGTATCTAAGTGTTTCGAACGCATAATTCTTACATTTTAAAAGATTGTATTCCTTTTAACCTTGATCAGTACCAATTTGCTTATAGGCCGAATAGATCAACATCTGATGCACTTACAGGGAGATTCAATAAAAGTTCTTATCGTTTAAAATGGTGCTAATTTTGCCCCAACCAATCAGATCTTATTTAACATTTGAAAGCTAACATCTGATTGGTTGGGGCAAAATTAGCAAAATTTTAAACGATAAGAACTTTTATTGAATAACCCTGATAATTCACTAATGTTCACTGTTTTATCTCATTGGGATAAATGTAATTCATATGTAAGAATTTTGTTTCTGGATTTTAGCTCAGCATTTAACACAGTTTTACCAGATATTTAATTAATAAGTTATTGGAACTCGGAGTACCTACAAGTCTGTGTAAATGGATCTTACATTTTTTAGTAGACAGTCCCCAATTTGTAAAATTTAATGACACTCTGTCTGATGTAAAAATCTTAAATGTAGGAGTCCCCCAAGGATGTGTCCTTAGTCCGATCTATACAAGTGATTGCAAACTCAGGGGGGAATCTAATCATTTAAAGGACAACTAAAGCCACAAAACAACACTGAACGAGAAGTCAGGACACCTTGATATATAACCAGTAATCTGTGTCTTACCTCTCATTTTGATATGGGCGCTGGGAAATGTACCTAAATAACATATGGTTTGTACTTTACTTCCCAGCATTCTAGTATTACACAGTTTGGTCAATGACCATTATGTTCTGCACATGCTCAGTCCTTAGCTATGGCAGAAACTTGTTACAGTTGGTCACACCCATTAATAATCTCTAGCCAATCCTTTTACAGGACAGATAAAGCAAGGAAGCCTGTGACTGAGGTCAGGAGGTGTGGTCTGACACTGCCCATACACACAGATACTTCATCCAGTTCTTAACAGGCTTCCATTTACTTTATTACAATTTACTGGAGTGGGATTTTATAGCTTATTGGTGTTTTTAGGGGGGTTGTTTTCAGATTCTGGAGTATAAAAAATTGGGTTTAGTTCTCCTTTAATCAAATATGCAGACGATACAACACTAGTAGGTCTAATTACTGATAATGATGATAGGGATTATCTAGCAGACATAGCCAAGCTCGAACAGTGGTGTAAAGACAACAATCTGGTTATTAATAGCGCCAAAACTAAGGAAATGATGGTAGATTTCAGGCTGCATACGCGGAAGAAGGGTCATGACCCTATAAAGGTAAATGGGAATCAAATAGACCTAGTGGACAGTTTTACATTTCTAGGTACAGTTATAAGTTCTGACCTGACATGGAAGCGACATGTCACTAGTGTGATTAAAAAAGCACAATCCAGATTACATTTTGTCAGAATGTTAAAAAGGGAACAACTTTCTGTTAATATTTTAGTAACTTTGTATCGTAGTACAGTGGAGAGTAACTTTGTAACAATTTCCTAGCCTGGTATGGGAACTCCAACAAGAGGGGAAAAAATGCAATACAGAGAGTAGTTAATCAAGCGCAGCTAATTTTGGGTATCAAGTTCCCATCTATTAATGATCTGTATAGGACTCAATGTTTAAAAAGGATAAAGAATATTCAAATGGATCTTTCTCATCCAAATCCCAATTTGTTTGTCGTGCTTCCACCGGGGAGACGTTATCGAAATATCTAATGTAGAACTGAACGTTTCAGGCTAAGCTTTTATCCCTCGGCTATTAATTTGTTAATGCTGCTTCTTGTATTTTATCGTTTTATAATCTTGTCTGTACCATCTATGTATGTAATAATTTATTCATTTCACTGACGTCATTGTGTTAATGTGCTCAGCGACAATAAACGATTCTAATCTAATCTAAACTTGTCTGGCCTCAGAAGCCTGGTTTCCACGACCGGAGATGGAGCTTCCAGTAACGGTCCTGGGCAGAGATCCGCTGAGCCAACGGATTGACAGCTTTTCCTGAATTTCCTCAATAGGAAAAATTTGGTTTGGCCCCTTATAATGTGGCACTCGGGATCCCCCAGAGTTTATTTTCTGTTAGTTAAATGGTATTTACATTGTTTAGGGTTTTTACAGATTTTTTTCCTATTAGATTACTGGTATTCCAATTTTTAATGTTTTTACAAATTTTTTCTGTTAACTCGTATTTCTACTTCAATGATGTGCAGATTTTTGTTTTGTTACTTTATTGGCATTTATATTTTATTTTATGATTTTTACAGATTTTTTCTGGTTAATTAGTATTTACATATTTTATGATTTTTAGTTGTTTTGCGGTTAGTTTACCGGTATTTACATTTCTTATGTTTTTTAGTTGTTTTGCGGATAGTTTACCGGTATTTACATTTCTTATGATTTTTAGTTGTTTTGCGGTTAGTTTACCGGTATTTACATTTCTTATGATTTTTAGTTGTTTTGCGG
>JAACNH010002905.1:0-33720 GCA_019447015.1 Hymenochirus boettgeri
TGTGTGTAGGTTTCCTTCATATGTGTGTAGGTTTCCTTCATATGTGTTTATGTTTCCTTTATATGTGTGTATGTTTCCTTCATATGTGTGTATGTTTCCTTCATATGTGTGTAGGTTTCCTTCATATGTGTGTATGTTTCCTTCATATGTGTGTATGTTTCCTTCATATGTGTGTATGTTTCCTTCATATGCACAATCAGCTATTTAAAAATGGCTTGTGGCTGCAGAGATCTTGCAGTCTGCAGATATCAGGGGCCCGGGCCCCTTCAGATACTCCCCTGACACCTTTATCTGCCAGGCGTATGATGAGTTGCTGGTCAATGTTCAGATGACAGTCCTTTCTCCTTTTTATAATTTGGGGAATATTTTTTGGTGATTCTTATTGATGCCTCTAATCTCATTTATAACTAGATTGTGAAAAACCTTAATTGTCGGGGGGGGGGGGGGGGTAGGTAAATCTCTTTTGCTTTTCTTATTGATTTTTCTACAGCAGGTTTATCCTTAAACAAAATCTCTAAATCTGAGACTTCTCGGAAGTTTAAACAAATCAACTTCTAGGTCAAAGGCATCGAATAAAGGATAAACCTCTATTCAGAATTTGTTCCTTAACAGATGTTTACTTAAATTATAGAATGCATCCTGCTTTGGCCCCTGGGTGGTTTGGCCCTGATGCCCATACCCCCTCTTCTGGTATACCTCCTCTTCCTTACGTGCCCCCCTGACCTGGTGGTGACCAATGTTTGATTTGCACTGGGGCAGATGAATATGCAGGCTGGAGTCCATTCCTATTATATAGGACGGGACTATATGTGTGTATAAAGATGTATGTTTATTTAAATGTATATGGGTATATATGGATGTGTGTATAAATATAAATGTGCGTATATAGATATATATGTGTATTTAGCTATATGTGGATACAGAGGATATAAAATCTTTATACACACTACTATAACTATATATATATATATATATAGAGAGAGAGAGAGAGAGAGAGAGAGAGAGAGAGAGAGAGAGAGAGAGAGAGAGAGAGAGAGAGAGAGAGAGAGAGAGAGAGAGAGAGAGAGAGAGAGAGACAATCCAAAAAAATGTAGCAGCACACCCAAATCACTATTCATACATATTTATAATGTTGGTGCAAATCTCCAAAAAAGGAAGCTGTATTCCCAATTTTTATCCAAAAATGTATAGGAAGGAGCAGCACTCAATTTCAAAAAAATTAGTTGTATTTCATATAATCAAAACATCCTCATAATTGCAACGTTTCGGGTTTAACATTACCCTTCATCAGGCGTGAGAACAAGAAAATGGACGGCCATTAGGGTCCATCCCATTTATACACTATAGACAGGACATGACATCACATGTAAATCAAGGACACCATTTTGGTATCCTAATACAGCATTAACTGTTTATATACTAAGGTAAATATACTCTGGGTAGAGTCCCTAAGTCCAGGGACCTAAAGAGTCTATAGAAACAAATACAAGTTATAGTCCCTATTCAGTCCATTGGGATACAGAGAGCCCAATCTTTTTATCCACCAAACCTCCCTACATTTAAGCCGATGCTCCCTATCTCCAATATAGTTTAAGGGTATTGACTCCAATACCATAAATCTCATTTCAGTGGCTAAATGGCCCCTGTCTACATAGTGTTTAGGCAGAGGTAAGTGTACTTGTCTGGTATTCACAGAGGACCTATGTTGAGTCATCCTCATTTTTATCTTTTGTGTAGTTTCACCTACATAAAGTCGGCCACATGGGCACACAATTACATATATAACAAATTTAGTGTCACACGTATAACTACCCTTTACATTAATAATTTCTCCTGTAAGGGGGATAGTAAACGTATTCCCCTGTAGTACCAAGGGGCAATAGATACAATTGTGGCATGATCGCATGCCACCACGACTTAGTCAACCAAGTTGTACCCCTCATAGTCCCTGGGTGTGTGACTCTATTTGAACCAGAAGTAACCAGACTCGAACCTATCGTTCTATTCCTCTTATATGACATCATGGGGGGGGCCTGAAACTCACTAATCTCCGGACAAGCATTATTTGTGACAAATGTCAATCGATGTTTTATTTCACGTTTTTCTTGTTTATCCCTTTTGTTTCGTACCTTATTCCTTGCTTCCTTAATAATATCCATGGGATAACCCCTCCTTCTAAATTTATTTTCCATGGTGTGCATTTGATTAGTTTTAACTTGTTCATTGCTAACCAACCTGTCAATTCTTGTGAATTGACTTATCGGTATAGCCCTCTTTGTATGTATAGGGTGTTGACTATCAAAATGTAGCAGTTGATTTCTATCAGTTGGCTTGGTGTACAATTTCGTTTGGAGTCCTCAAGTAAAATGTACATGGTATCTAGACACGAACTTCGAATTCGCGAGTAAAGTGTCCATTAAAACCTATACACGAATATCGAATCCGCGAGTAAAATGTATATGGTATCTAGACACGAATATCGAATCCGCGAGTAAAATGTCCATTAAAACCTATACACGAATATCGAATCCACAAATAAAATGTATATGGTATCTAGACACGGACATCGAATCCACGAGTAAAATGTCCATTAAAACCTATACGCGAGCATCGAATCCGCAAAATGTACATGGTATCTAGACGCGAACATCGAATTCGCGAGTAATTCGCGAGCTACAACTCTGTAGGGAATTCAAACTACAACTCCCAGCATTCCTCTACAAGCACTCTGTAGTTAATGTTGGAGTTTGTTAGTTTGAATTCCCTCATACAGAGTGCTTGTAGAGAATGTGGGAGTTGTTGTTTGATTTCCCTAACTACAGAGTGCTTGTAGAGGAATGTGGGTAGTTGTATTTGAATTCCCTAACTACAGAGTGCTTTGTAGGGAATGCTGGGAGTTGTAGTTCGAATTCCCTAACTACAGATGCTTGTAGAGGAATGCTGGGAGTTGTAGTTCGATTCCCTAACTACAGAGTGCTTGTGAGGAATGCTGGAGTTGTAGTTCGAATTTCCCTAACTACAGAGTGCTTGTAGAGAATGCTGGGAGTTAGTTTGAATTCCCTAACTACAGAGTGCTTGTAGAGGAATGTTGGGAGTTGTAGTTTGATTTTCCCTAACTACAGAGTGCTTGTAGAGGAATGTTGGGAGTTTTGTAGTTTGAATTTCCCTAACTACAGAGTGCTTGTAGAGGAATGTTTGGGAGTTGTAGTTTGATTTCCCTAACTACAGAGTGCTTGTAGAGGAAGTTGGGAGTTTTAGTTTGAATTTCCCTAACTACGATGCTTGTAGAGGAATGTTCTGGAGTTGTGTTGATTTCCCTAACAACAGATGCTTGTAGAGTAATGTTGGGAGTTGTAGTTTGATCCATCATAATGTAACTCATCTTTAGAGATTATAGTTATATCTTGTTATTTTCCCTAACTACAGAGTGCTTGTAGAGGATGCGGGGAGTTGTAGTTTTAATTTCCTAACTACAGAGTGCTTTGTATAGGATGCTCGGAGTTGTATTTTGAATTCCCTATCATAGTTGTCTGTAGCTCGCGAATTACTCGGAATTCGATGTTCGCGTCTAGATACCATGTACATTTTGCGGATTCAAGCTCCATTATGTTTTAATGGACATTTTACTCGTGGATTCGATGTCCGTGTCCATGATACCATATACATTTCTTTTATTGTGGATTCGATGCTCGCTATATAGTTTTAATGGACATTTTACTCGTATTCGATGTCCGTGTCTAGATACCATATACATTTTATTTTGTGGATTCGATGCTCGCATATAGGTTTTAATGGACATTTAACTCGTGGATTCGATGTCCGTGTCTAGATACCATATACATTTTATTTGTGGATTCGATGCTCGCGATAGTGTTAATGTGGACATTTTACTCTCGTGGATTCGATGTCCGTGTCTAGATACCATATACATTTTATTTGTGTATTCGATGCTCGCATATAGGTTTTAATGACATTTTACTCGTGGATTCGATGTCCGTGTCTAGATACCATATACATTTTATTTGTGGATTCGATGCTCGCATATAGGTTTTAATGGACATTTTACTCGTGGATTCGATGTCCGTGTCTAGATACCATATACATTTTATTTGTGGATTCGATGCTCGCGTATAGGTTTTAATGGACATTTTAATCGTGGATTCGATGTCCGTGTCTAGATACCATGTACATTTTATTTGTGGATTCGTGCTCGCGTATGGGTTTAATGGACATTTTACTCGTGGATTCGTGTCCGTGTCTAGATACCATATTCATTTTATTTTGTGGATTCGATGCTCGCGTATAGGTTTTAATGGCACTTTTACTTCGTGGATTCGATGTCCGTGTCTAGATACCATATACATTTTTTTTGCGGATTCGATGCTCGTATAGGTTTTAATAGTACATTTTTACTCGTGTATTCGATGTCCGTGTCTAGATACCATATACATTTTATTTGTGGTTCGATATTCGTGTATAGGTTTTAATGGACATTTTACTCTCGCGGATTCGATATTCGTGTCTAGATACCATATACATTTTTACTCGCGGATCTCGATATCTTCGTGTATAGGTTTTAATGGACACTTTACTCGCGAATTCGAAGTTCGTGTCTAGATACCATGTACATTTTACTTAGGGACCCAACGAAATTGTACACCAAGCCAACTGATAGAAATCAACTGCTACATTTTGATAGTCAACACCCTATACATACAAAGAGGGCTATACCGATAGATCATTCACAAGAATTGACAGGTTGGTTAGCAATGAACAGTTAAAACTAATCAAATGCACACCAATGGAAAATAAATTTAGAAGGAGGGGTTATCCCATGGATATTATTAAGGAAGCAAGGAATAAGGTACGAAACAAAAGGGATAAACAAGCAAAAACCGTGAAATAAAACATCGTTGACATTTGTCACAAATAATGCTTGTCCGGAGATTAGTGAGTTTCAGGCCCCCCCCATGAGTCATATAAGAGGAATAGAACGATAGGTTCGAGTCTGGTTACTTCTGGTTCAAATAGAGTCACACACCCAGGGACTATGAGGGGTACAACTTGGTTTGACTAAGTCTGGTGGCATGCGATCATGCCACAATTGTATCTATTGCCCCTTGGTACTACAGGGGAATCGTTTACTATCCCCCTTACAGGAGAAATTATTAATGTAAAGGGTAGTTATACGTGTGACACTACAATTTGTTATATATGTAATTGTGTGCCCATGTGGCCGACTTTATGTAGGTGACTACACAACAAAAGATAAAAATGAGGATGACTCAACATAGGTCCTCTGTGAATACCAGACAAGTACACTTACCCTTGCCTAAACACTATGTAGACAGGGGCCATTTAGCCACTGAAATGAGATTTATGGTATTGGAGTCAATACCCTTAAACTATCAACTACAGAGTGCTTGTAGAGGAATGTTGGGAGTTGTAGTTTGAATTCCCTAACTACAGAGTGCTTGTAGAGGACATGTCCATTAAAATTCGGAGCTAAATCTGGTATCTAGACACAGGACATCGAATCCACGAGTAAAATGTCCATTAAACCCTATACGCGAGCATCGAATCCACAAATAAAATGTACATGGTATCTAGACACGACATCGAATCCACGATTAAAATGTCCATTAACCTAACCGCGAGCATCGAATCCACAAATAAATGTATATGGTATCTAGACACGGACATCGAATCCACGAGTAAAATGTCCATTAAACCTATATGCGAGCATCGAATCCACAAATAAAATGTATATGGTATCTAGACACGGACATCGAATCCACGAGTAAAATGTCCATTAAAACCTATATGCGAGCATCGAATCCACAAATAAAATGTATATGGTATCTAGACACGGACATCGAATCCACGAGTAAAATGTCCATTAAACCCTATACGCGAGCATCGAATCCACAAATAAAATGTATATGGTATCTAGACACGGACATCGAATCCACGAGTAAAATGTCCATTAAAACCTATATGCGAGCATCGAATCCACAATAAAATGTTATGGTATCTAGACACGGACATCGAATCCACGAGTAAAATGTCCATTAAAACCTATATGCGCATCAGAATCCACAAATAAAATGTATATGGTATCTAGACACGGACATCGAATCCACGAGTAAAATGTCCATTAAAACCTATATGCGAGCATTGAATCCGCAAAATGTACATGGTATCTAGACGCGAACATCGAATTCGCGAGTAATTCGCGAGCTACAACTCTGTAGGGAATTCAAACTACAACTCCCAGCATTCCTCTACAAGCACTTGTAGTTAGGAAATTCAAACTACAACTCCCAGCATTCCTCTACAAGCACTCTGTAGTTAGGAAATTCAAACTACAACTCCCAACATTCCTCTACAAGCACTCTGTAGTTAGGGAAATCAAACTACAACTCCCAACATTCCTCTACAAGCACTCTGTAGTTAGGAAATTCAAACTACAACTCCCAACATTCCTCTACAAGCACTCTGTAGTTAGGGAATCAAACTACAACTACTCCAACATTCCTCTACAAGCACTCTGTAGTTAGGGAATTCAAACTACAACTCCCAACATTCCTCTACAAGCACTCTGTAGTTAGGGAAATCAAACTACAACTCCCAACATTCCTCTACAAGCACTCTGTAGTTAGGGAATTCAAACTACAACTCCCAGCATTCCTCTACAAGCACTCTGTAGTTAGGGAATTCGAACTACAACTCCCAGCATTCCTCTACAAGCACTCTGTAGTTAGGGAATTCGAACTACAACTCCCAGCATTCCTCTACAAGCACTCTGTAGTTAGGGAATTCGAACTACAACTCCCAGCATTCCTCTACAAGCACTCTGTAGTTAGGGAATTCAAACTACAACTCCCAACATTCCTCTACAAGCACTCTGTAGTTAGGGAAATCAAACTACAACTCCAACATTCCTCTACAACACTCTGTAGTTAGGGAATTCAAACTAACACACTCAACCCAACATTCCTCTACAAGCACTCTGTAGTTAGGGAAATCAACTACAACTCCCAACATTCCTCTACAAGCACTCTGTAGTTAGGGAATTCAAACTACACTCCCAGCATTCCTCTACAAGCACTCTTGTAGTTAGGGAATTCGAACTACAACTCCCAGCATTCCTCTACAAGCACTCTGTAGTTAGGAATTCGAACTACAACTCCCAGCATTCCTCTACAAGCACTCTGTAGTTAGGGAAATCGAACATACAACTCCCAGCATTCCTCTACAAGCACTCTGTAGTTAGGAATTCGAACTACAACTCCCAGCATTCCTCTACAAGCACTCTGTAGTTAGGGAATTCGAACTACAACTACCCTCATCGCATTCCTCTACAAGCACTCTGTAGTTAGGGAATTCGAACTACAACTCCCAGCATTCCTCTACAAGCACTCTGTAGTTAAGGAATTCAAACTACAACTCCAGCATTCCTCTACAAGCACTCTGTAGTTAAGGAATTCTGGGAGTTTCCAAACATCTGGAGATCTACTGGTTGCCTATCCCTGATATATAGATATTCCTTCCTGTCCAGCAATCAGCAGCTCTCCTTTGTTTCTATTGAGAGGGGAGGGGTGAGGTGAAGAGACAGTCACATGTTTCACAAAGGAAGTGACATATCGCTTGCAACTTCCTACTAACACTCAGAAAATGTTTTGATTGGCTAACGCTGCTGTCAATCTAATATTAAGCACATCATTGGATACAACATTAAAAGGGAAGTGAGAAATATTTTCCTTTATAAGCTTCCATTGCCTCCCTGTACAACTCCTGGGGTGTGGCTAAACAGTCCATTTTGAAGATTCCATTATAAAAAGGAGTGGGGACTACTAAGTACTTTTATTTATTTATATTATTACCTTTATTACTTTCTATATAATTTAATGTCATTACTACATATTTGTTAATATTGATATAACTATTTATTTGTGCTTAACAATCACATAAACACTGTCCCTATGTATATTACTTTTACCCCCCCCACCAACATAGTACCGCCGAAAAATCCAATGTATTCCCCATGAAATTATACATTTTTTATATAATTAATAATAATATATATATTATATATATATATATATATATATATATATTACATAGAAGATAGTACCGCACACAGAATATATTTTTCAAATTTGCTTCAGTTTATTGTCCACATATACAATGCGACGTTTCGAGGATATACAACATCCCCTTCCTCAAGCAGGACAAAAAACCATCACATGTCCACTCAGTCTCCTCCCCTTTACCTTCTCTAGCAGAAAGTGACCTCATGGATCTTTAACTCACATAAACCTACCCCTGTAGTGGATTTCTAGGGAGGAACTGTAAGATTATAGCCTATAACCTACCTCTGTAGTGGATATCTATGGGAAGAAACTGTAAGATTATAGCCTTATAACCTACCCCTGTAGTGGATTCTATGGGAGGACCTGTAAGATTATAGCCTTATAACCTACCTCTGTAGTGGATATCTATGGGAGAAAACTGTAAGATTATAGCCTTATAATCTTACAGTTTCAGAGGAGAAGGAAACCATAGGCCACAAAGGCGTAGGTTTAATAAATAATGCACCCCCAACTGTAAATTATAAGGATATTAGAAGTCACCTTGGAGTTCCGTGCCCTGTATAAAAGGTACTCGGCCTGCAGTCTCGTGCTTTATAATGGTCCGGAACTCCTCAGTGACTGTAATATCCTTATAATTTACAGTTGGGGGGTGCATTATCCACTATATAATCTATCCATTACAACCCCCTCAATTCCATACTCTATAAGAACAAATTCCCTCAGAAAAGACCTTGAGACCCCTTACTCCCTTCATCATATAAATAGATGCAGATTATAATCCCTATTTAAACCTTTGGGATAAGCGTATCTAAATGTCCAATCCACCAAACCATGCATTTCTGCAGGAGAGCAACACCTGTTGCCTCCCTCTCTGGTATAGGAACAGACTCCGCACCATAACTTCGGTCGTTTTCACTATGGTTCTCCCTCCACAAAATGTTTCGGCACCGGTAATTTCACATCACGAGTTTTGATGCTGATCTATGTTGGGAAATGCGAGATTTGATGGATTGAATTGTTTCCCCCCATATAATAATCCACACGGGCACCGTATATGATGTACCTAGTGTCACAGGTAAAGTAGCCCCAAATGGTGTATACCTTTCCAGTCGTGGGATGTTTGAAACAATCACTTCTGTACATAATTACACTGCACACATCTTAAATATGGTTACATCCCTCTCTGTGTCGTGATCCCAAAAATGTTTCCCTACCCTTGTCACGTGAGGTTTGGTGGATTGGACATTTAGATAGGCTTTATCCCAAAGGTTTAAATAGGGATTATAATCTGCATCTATTTATATGAATTGGGAGAAGGGGTCTCAAGGTCTTTGTTCTTATAGATTATGGAATTGGAGGGGGTTGTAATGCTGATATGATTACATGTGAATTAAAGATCCATGAGGTCACTTTCTGCTAGAGAAGGTAAAGGGGAGGAGATATGAGTGGAACATGTGATGGTTTTTGTCCTGCTTGAGGAAGGGGATGTTGTATATCCTCGAAACGTCGCATTGTATATGTGGCAATAAATTGAAAAATTTGAAAATGATTCTGTGTGCGGTACTATACCGCACACAGAACAATGCGAAATGCAGTTTCGGCAGGATCTATCTGCAAGGTTCATACATATTAGTAATAATACAACAACAGTTCCAGATTACAGTCACTATGGGTTAGGACTTGGTAGCACAAAATACTGATTGAATATACATGTTAGGGAGAGGTTGTGGATAGAGTATAAAATGAAATAGATCCTTCTTATAACAGACGGGTACCACTAGAATCATGTTATTATAAGCATTGCCTTAATAATCTAACATATAAACACATAGTTCTCACTTAAAGAAATGGGTGGGGAACTGCAAAGTATCTTATTTACTGCCTGTGGCAAAGGCATGTGTCTAGATATAATACAGCCTAATGGTATAGAGCAGGCGTGTGTAACTTGTGACCTTTTACCACAATTCCCAGCATTCTCTGTTTGCAGTAAGTTTTTTCTTAATATCCTGTAGCTAAGGCATCTGTCTAGATCTAATACAGCCTAAGCTTGTGACTTTCGCATGTTTGAAAACTACAAATCCCAGCATTCTGTTTTGCAGTAGGGTCTTCTTAATGAACTTTTCACATGTTTGAAAACTACAACTCCCAGCATTCCCTGACTGCACGAATTCTGGAAAACGTAGTTTTCATACATCCTGGAATAAAGACATTTTCCTGACTTACAGACATTAAAAGCCCACGGTCATGCTTTAATGCTTCCTACCCAAGGGTTTGAACATGCAAGTGATTCATCTGCCCTTCCCTTACATCCATAGCTATTAGACTATAGACTATTGATTAGGGAAGCATTATATGGGTCAATGGTTGGCGCAACGTTAATGCCCGCTTTGTGGCAGCAGCGCGAGTACCAGAAGAGGCACTAGTGCGGCGTTCAAAGTAATTTACCAGAGGTTACTCTTCCACGTAAGTATTAAACACCAACTAATAGCTGGCGATACTTATGTGCGGGTGAGATTCACCCAAAATCGCACAGCCTCTGGTAAATCCCGTACGGGAGAGAGAGCTTGTGCCTCTGGGTGAATCTCCCTGTTAGAGTCACTTCCAAATACCACCTACCTGGCAGTTATACTATAAGTCTAAAGGTTCGTGCACACATGCGATCGCCGGTGCATGACGTGTGCAAACGGCCGTTTCGGATTATTTCATGCCGTGTATCAACAGATCGGCCATTTGTGCTGATAAAGTGCCCATACACGGCACGATGTCCGTTCCTACGCATGTGTGTACGAACCTTAAGGCTGGGTAAACACCAGTAACGAACCAATAGTGCCACGGATTAGTCGGCTGGAAATATGATGGTGTGGGGCGGCCAGACGCGACCGAGTTCGATCATCTGTTCAGACAAATGGGTCAGTTAGTAAATCACGGCCAATCATGCAGTTTCCTATGGGACCACATGATCAGTCTGTCACATGCGCTGCTGGCTGCAGCCATTGTTACTGTGACCAACAGTCATCTCTCCTGGCAGGGCTCTCACACAAGTAGATGCTCAGTTGGGACACATGTATTATATGTATCTAGACAAATGGTATTAACCTGCAGATCTGAACACAGATCCAGGCAATCCTGCCACAATGTGCAATTCAATCTGAACAGCTCCATTGAGACATCCTGAGACCCTATACAGGATCCAGAATAACATGCTAGGTTCGTACTTATTGGTAATTACCACAGCAAGTTCCAGATTTACAGTCACTATGGTGTTAGGAAACACAGGATTCTGATTAGCTTGACAAGTTATGGAGAGGTTTGGATAAAGGAGCTAAAAGCTCCCCACAGGGTATAAAATGAAGTAGAGCCTCTTATAACTGAAGGTACCTGACAGCCTCATGTTTAATATATTAATATTGGGGAAAAAACTGCCCATTTCTCTAGAATGCTGGGTAGTTTCAGAGACATGCCAAGTCATTTATCATAAACAGACACTTCTATCTAGCAAACGAAACTGGATTGTCTCATTACTTTCTATGGAGAGGGGAGGGGGAGGAAATGTGAGAGTGTGAAGAATGTTCTAATTGGCTAGACTGTCACATGTTTTACAAACAGCACATAACTGGGTTGTAATACAGGAACTTCCTTACACTTCCTATCTTGTCATGGACAGTGCCTAAGAGAATGTTTTGATTGGCTAACAGTGGAAGATCAGAACCTCTCATTGGATGTAGTAAAATTCCACTTCCTTTGTCTACATGGAGACCCTGTAGAAATCCTGGGGGTGTGTCTTAACCTATCATTTGGAGTTTTCCATTCAAACTTAGGGGTGTCCAGTAAAGTAAGTTTGGTTTATTAATTGTATATAAATTGTTTTGTAATTCAGTAGTAGGTAGTAGTACTATACTTTGTATGGTGTTATTTCTTATGGTGATTTTAATAAATAGTGCTAATTACATACACACATACATATGGACCTTTCCTATGTGTTAATAATGCTATTACCCCCACCTAGTTAGTTGCTCCATAAAAGTTGCTCCAATCTCCATAAAAATATACATTTATTTATATAATTATAAAAATAAAATAATAATAATATAAGGGATAAGGGGTGTGTATATATATATATATATATATATATATATATATATATAATTAAAATGAAGCAGCGCTCCTCATATAAAACAGGCTCGTATTTATGTATATCGTCACACGTTCAAAAACAGGGCGACGTTTGGGCGTAACAGCGCCCTTTCTCAAGTAACATGTGACTACAGAATAATGTTATACATGTTACTTGAGAAAGGACGCTGTTACGCCCAAAACGTCGCCTGTTTTTGAACGTGTGACGATATACAATATATATACATAAATACGACCCTGTTTTACATGGAGGAGTGCTGCGTCGTTTCTATTTTCTATTGTGTGTGGAACAGAACCACGGATTCTGTATTGAGCTTGCACCCAATATATATATGATTGTTGCAGAGTGCCGCTAACATTGCTATGCTAGTATGTTATATTATAATATATATATAATATATAATATATATATATAAGTCGGCAGCCTGGGTGCACTAATCCAAACTAGTACAAACTCGAGAAAAACGGAGGCACTCACAGGGCTTCTCAAATGGCATCAGCGTTTATTTGAAGTGGTTGACATGTTTCCGCCCCAGCAATGGGGCCGTCTTCAGAACATCTGAGGATCGTGTGACCATAGTTTAAATACCTGTGACATCCATCCGTGAGCGTACATAGATGTGAGTCAAAAGTGTGGTTAGTGACTGTGGCCAATCGGAACAAAGAGGTGTGTGGTCCGAGGGCCAATAGAAAAAGGGGTGTGTCTAACTAACGTCATGTTGCCAAGCAAGCATTAACTCATTCACATAAAGGCAGCAAGGTATCCCAACGGGGTCAGTGCAAGTGACACTTAGAACAGAGAGAATGGGCTATACATAAGAGACACACCACTATGTGTTAAAGTGCTGAAGTGCTATAAAGTGAGTAGTGCTGGTGTGATAAATATTTAAAAACACATAAAAACGAACATCTATATGGAACTCTACTGAGAATGTAAAACACAACAAGGGCTAGAAAGCAATAAATTGTAAATACAATAAATTAAGTTATGATCGTAAAAAGTACTAATACCGGACCATACTATATTGGGACTGGGGGTATGAACTAGATAAAATGGACTTGAATAAATAAATAAATGAATACTGGGAACATTGAAAGTAGGCACCAATCATTAATTCAATGTCATATGTAGGGATCATAACTTGGAAAGTTCTAAATACAAAGTAAGTAAATTAATCATCCAAAATCAAACTCTAAAATGTATAGAAACCAAATATCAGAGAAAAACAAGTGAGTCTCCTGATACATAGGAAACTAGTTGATCATATATAAATGGGACTTGGAAGGGGAAAACATCAGGGATGAACATATAATATGTAAATGACGGAAAACTGATAATGAACGCTGTGTCATGAAATTTATGGAAAAGGTCAGAACATTAATATCTGAAGTTCATAAAAAACATTGTAGGGACCATTATCATTGAGGCCACGTGGTGTTAGAGTCCCACTGATATATTCTTAGCTTCGCGTCTCAAACAGCACCTTTTCAGTGTCCTCCTTTGTATTCTCTGATGGGTAGACCGTCAATAATCATCCACCGTAAACTACTAATGGAATGATTGTGAAGACTGCAGTGTTGGCTACAGCCATGTCCCGTATTGCTCTGAAGATTTCTATTCTTGTCAGTTAGAGCTTGTCTAATAGACATACGGTGGTTGGCCATACGTTCTCTAAAGGTAGTCGAAGTCTTTCCTATAGACCACATGGGCATGTGATGTAATATATAATGTTGCGGCTAGTACATGTATAATGTCCCTTAATTTTGATGCGTTGCCCGTATGTGGATGTGGAAATGAAGTCCCTGACCGGCCACGTTTAAATGTCTGTTGAATAGATACATTACTAAATGGGAGAGAGTTGTGTTTTTACCATGTTCCAATGTTGAACGATTAATTTTTTTATTATGGGGCTCCTTGGATTATATTCTGTATGTAATCTGATCACTCTTGTTTAATTTGGATTTCGTATGGTTAGTAGTGACGGTTTCCTTCGTTTAATGAAAGAAGTGTCGATAAGATGTTAGGATATTGCTGTCAGATAGTCTTTTGCTGAGATCTTCTAGTTGAGAGTGAGCCTGGGCGGCATTACGTTGTTTCTCAACACCCGTAACGCTTGGCTATATGGAATAGATTTTTTTAAGCGATGTGGGGTGACGCTTCTGTGATGGAGGATTGAATTTCTGTCGGTTGGTTTCCTATATAAGGTTGTTTGTAATTTGCTGTCCGAAGTGAAGATACGTAAATCAAGGAAATCACCGTACTAGGATCAATACAGGCTGTCAACTTAATAGGTGTGTCAAGATTATGCTCTCGGTAACAAATTTCTCGCAGATCTTGTATGGTGCCTTCCCACACAAAAATAAATCATCATATAGGCGACGATATAATACTATGTTCTTATTATAGTTGCCAAGAATGTGTCTCTCTCCTCAAAGACTGCATGTATAAGTCGGCAATGGATGGAGCTACATTGGAGCCCATGGCACTCCCAGAGAATGTGTTTATAGAAGGTTTTTCCAAACCTAAATAATTATTAGTCAAGATCAACTCAAGTAATTCCATAAGGCATTCAATGGGTTTGTGGTGTGCTGTTAAGGGATGTGCGACAGGCATTAATTCCATCAAGTTGGGGGATCACTGTATATAGACTTGTGACATCACAGGTCATGAGAATCATATTGGATGATATCTCCATATGCTGAATCTCTTCGTCGTAAATGTGTACTGTCTTTGATATAAGAAGACATCTTCTGAACTAAAGGTGTGTAAAAAGGAATCAAGATAAATCGCTAGAGGCTGAAAAAGTGATCCCCGGGCTGACATAATGGGGCGGTAAAGAATAGATATCGGACATTTTGGATATGACGTGCTTAAACAACTACATTCCAACAGCGTTAATCCAGCTGGACTCCATCATAGTTTCAGAATGAGATCTACTTTCTTCTTTAATTCGCATGTGGGGTCCGCTGCAAAGTGTATGTTATGTTAAGAATCTGATAGCTGATCTGTAAGTTCTTGTATGTATAAGTCACATCAAGTACCACAGATTGCACCGCCTTGTCCGCGGGTCTAATTCTATAGAAGTATCAATCTCTTAAATTGTATAGCCCTCCTTCTTCTTCAGATAATTAGGCGTGTTTACAAAAGAATGATCGCGACTGCACAGTTCTACCGAATTGGAAACCAAATGATTAACAACCTTACAAAGCCGAGTATTAGGGAGATCATATTTCTTGTTAGAGATATACTTATGATGATACCATTGTGGACTCGTCTGTTGTTGTGTTATTGAAGTGATTTTTGTATTTGAGGTTGCGTTGGAGCTTGAATAAATCAACTCAAAATTGAATACATTGGAGGCTATGGTAGGAAACAAATGAAGACCTTTGTGTAATAATTTGTTTTCTGCATCGGTTAATTGGTTGACTCAGGTTTATATACTACCGTTCCGTGAATTCTTGGTGGTTTTATAGTGACTGTGTCTGCCCCTCCTAATGGTTTCTTGTAGTTTTTGTTGTTGCTCTTGGTTCCATACCGATGGTAGTGGGGGGATGTGGGGGGGGGAGGGGACGCCCTCCCCCTCTGATGAGTCCCCCAATGTCGACTGTAAAAGTGGAAGTCGTTTGTGCGTTGTTTTAAATCTGCTGTTGTCTTGGCCTGTTAACCACCTAAACTTTTTGTCGGTATGTCAAGGTAAGTCTTAGTTATTAGTTTTAAAGCATAGCTGTCTTGCGTCATTTTGTTATCAATCAGTGTTCGTCTCACGGTGCCTGATTTTTAAACGTTTTTCCTTTGTTTTGCTTCTTGCTATGTCTATAACTACCATTAGTCACTGGTCTAATACTAACAGCATAAGTCACTGTCTTAAACTACGCAGCATTAAGTTCACGGTCTATAACTACAGCATTAAGTTATGGTCTATAACTAACCATTAAGTCACTGGTTATAACTAACAGATTAAGTCGTCTTAACTGCTTAAAGTCCATGGTCTATAACTATCAAGCATTAGTCCTGGTCTATAATCTATCAGCATTAAGTCACTGGTCTATGAACTATCACATTAGTCCACTGGTCTATAACTAACAGCATTAAGTCCTGGTCTATAAACTATCAACATTAATCACTGGTCTTAACTACCATTAAGTCACTGGTCTATAACTAACAGCATTAAGTCACTGGTCTATAACTATCAGCATTAAGTTCACTGGTCTATAACTAATTACAGCATTAAGTCACTGGTCTATAACTACAGCATAAGTCACTGGTCTATAACTCATCAGCATTAATCACTGGTCTATAACTCAGCATTAAGTCACTGGTCTATAACTATCACATTAATCACTGGTCTATAACTACATCAGTAAGTCACTGGTCTATAACTATCAGCATTACAATCACTGGTCTATAACTATCAGCATTAAGTCACTGGTCTTAACTATCATCTTACAAGTTTTCTGGTCATAACTAAACAGCATTAGTCACGTCTATAACTAACAGCATTAAGTCTGGTCTATAACTAACAGCATTAAGTCACTGGGTCTATAACTATCAGCATTAAGAGTCACTGGTCTATAATCTAAGTCAGCTTAAGGCACTGGTCTATATACCTATACAACTTAAGTCACTGGTCTATAACTATCAGCATTAAGTCACGGGTCTATATCACCGCATTAGTCACTGGTTCTATAACTAACAGCATTAAGTCACTGGTCTTCAAACTAACAGCCATTAAGTCTAACTGGTCTATACTATCAGCATTAAGTCACTGGTCTAGATAACAACATCATTAAGTCACTGTCTATAACTATCAGCATTAAGTCACTGGTCTATAAACTAACACAGCATTAGTCACTGGTTAAAAACTTCAGCAATTAATCACTGTTTATACTATCAGCATTAAGTCACTGGCTATAACTACAGCATTAGTACTGGTCTATAACTAACAGCATTAAGTCACTGGTCTATTAACTAAACACATTAAGTTACTGGTCTATAACTAACCAGCCATTAAATCACTGGTCTAATCACTAACAGCATTAAGTCACTGGGTCTATAACTAAAGCATTAAGTCACTGCTCTATAACTAACAGCAGTAAGTCACTGGTCTATAACTACAGCATTAAGTCAATGTCTATAAATAATCAGCATTAAGTACTGGTCATAACTAACGCATTACGTACTGGTCTATAACTACAGCATTAATTATCTGGTCCTAAACTATCACATTAGTCACTGGTCTTAACTATCAGCATTAAGTCCTGGTCTATAACTATCGAGCATTAAGTCACTGGTCTATAACTAACAGCATTAAGTTTACTGGTCTATAACTATCAGCAGTAAGTCACTGTCTCTATAACTTATCAGCATTAAATTCACTGGTCTATAACTATCAGCATTAAGTCACTGGTCTATAAAACTAAGACACTGGTCTATAACTAGCTAACACTGGTCTATAACTATCAGCATTAAGTCCCCACTGGTCTAGAAACTAACAGCATTAAGTTACTGGTCTATAACTAACAGCATTAAGTTACTGGTCTATAACTATCAGCATTAAGTCACTGGTCTATAACTATCAGCATTAAGTCTATAACTATCAGCATTAAGTCACTGGTCTATAACTAACAGCATTAAGTTACTGGTCTATAACTAAACATTAAGTTCTGGTAACTAACAGCATTAAGTACTGGTCTATAACTAACAGCATTAAGTCACTGGTGTATAACTAACAGCATAAGTCACTGGTCTATAAATCAGATAGCATTAATTCACTGGTCTAACTAACGCATTAAGTACTGGTCTATAACTACAGCATAAGTCACTGGTCATAACTTCAGCATTAAGTCATGGTTATAACTAACAGATATATAGTCATCACTGGTCTATAACACAGCATTAGTCACTGGTCTATAACTATCACAATTAAGTCATGGTCTATAACTAACATCATTAAGTCACTGGTCTATAACAACAGCATTAAGTCACTGGTCTATAACAACTAACAGCTTAAGTCACTGGTCTATAACTAACAGCAATTCAGTCATCTGGTCTATAACTAGAAGCAGTAGTCACTGGTCTTATAACTATCAGCATTACGTCACTGGTCTATAACTCAACGCATTAATATACTGGTCTAGAACTATCAACATTAAGGCACTGTCTATAACTATCAGCATTAGTCACGTCTATAACACACAGCATTAAGTCACTGGTCTATAACTCACAGCATAAGTTCTACTGCGAAGTCACTTACTATAACTAACAGCATTAGTCACTGGTCATAACTAACAGCATTAAGTTACTGGTCCTATAACTAAACAGTCATTTAAAGCTTACTGGTTCTATAATAATCAGCATTAAGTCACTGGTCTATAACTATGATCAAGTCATTAAGTCACTGGTCTATAACTATCAGCATTAGTCACTGGTCATAACTAAAGCATTAAGTTACTGGTCTATAAACTATCGCATTAAGTCACTGGTTCTAATAACTATCAGCATTGTAAGTCTATAACTCGGTGGCTATAACTATCAGCATAGTCACTGGTCTATAACTATCGGCATATAAAAGTCACTTGGTCTATAACTACAATCGCTTAAGTCACTGGTCTATAACTATCAGCATTAGTCACTGGTCTATAACTAACAGCTAAGTCTACTGGTCTATAACTACGCTATAAGTACTGTCTATAACTATCAGCATTAGTATGGTCTATACCTATCAGCTAATCCTGGTCTATAACTAACAGCATTAAGTCCCTGGTCTATAACTATCAGCATTAAGTCACTGGTCTATAACTAACAGCATTAAGTACTGGTCTTAACTATCAGATTAAGTCATGGTCTATAAACTATCACATTAAGTCACTGGTCTATACTATCAGCATTAAGTCATGGTCTAAAACTATCAGCATTAAGTATTTGCTGTTCTATAACCATCACAGCATTAAGTTACTGGTCTATAACTATCAGCATTATCTGGTCTATAACTATCAGCATTAAGTCACTGGTCTATAACTATCAGCATAAGTCACTGGTCTATAACTATCAGCATTAAGTTACTGGTCTATAACTATCAGCATAAGTCACTGGTCTATAACTATCAGCATTAAGTCACTGGTCTATAACTAACAGCATTAAGTCACTGGTCTATAACTATCAGCATTAGTCACGGTCCTATAACTATCAGCAATTAAGTCACTGGTCATAACTATCAGCATTAAGTACTGGTCTATAACTATCGCTTAAGTCACTGGTCTATACTACAGGCATTAAGTCACTGGTCTATAACTATAGCATTAGTCACTGGTCTAATAACTATCGAGCATTAAGTCACTGGTCTATAACTATCAGCATTAAGTTACTGGTCTATAACTAACAGCATTAAGTAACTGGTCTAAACTACCAGATGAAGTCACTGGTCTATAACTATCAGCATAAGTCACTGGTCTATAACTATCAGCATAAGTTACTGGTCTAAACTAACAGCATTAGTACTGGTCTATAACTTCAGCATTAAGTCACTGGTCTATAACTATCAGCATTAAGTCTGTACTGGTCTATACTAAACAGCATTAGTCCACTGGTCTATAACCTATCAGCATTAAGTCATGGTCTATAACTAATCAGCATTAAGTTTCTGGTCATTAACTAACAGCATAATTCTGGTAACAGTATCAGCATAATTCACTGGTCTATAAATACAGCATTAAGTCACTGGTCTATAACTATCAGCATTAAGTCCTGGTCTAAACTATCACATTAAGCACTGGTCTATAACTAACAGCATTAAGTTACTGGTCTATAACTATCAGCATTAAGTCACCTGGTCTATAACTAATCAGCATTAAGTTACTGGTCTATAACTATCAGCATTAAGTTCACTGGTCTATAACTATCAGCATTAATGTGCATTAAATTCACTGGTCTATAACTTATCAGCATTAAGTCATGGTCTATAACTATCAGCATAGTCACTGGTCTATAACTATCAGATTCATACTGGTCTAATAACTATCAGCATTAAGTTCACTGGTCTATAACTATCAAGCATTAAGTTACTGGGTCTATAACTATCCAGTCATAAAGTTACTGGTCTATAACATCAGCATTAAGTCAACTGGTCTATAACTACAGCATTAAGTCACTGGTCTCTATACTATCAGCATTAAGTCACTGGTCTATAACTATCAGCATTAAGTCCACTGGTCTTAATAACCTATCAGCCATTAAGTCACTGGTCCATAACTAACAGCATTAAGTACTTGATGCTTAACCTATCAGCATTAAGTCACTGGTCTATAACATATCACGATATAAACTCGTAACTGGTCTATAACTATCAGCATTAAGTCACTGTTACTATAACTAACAGCATTAAGTTCCTGGTCTATACTTACGCATAAGTTCACTGGTCCTAATAATCTATCCAGCATTAGTTACTGGTCTATAACTAATACACTGCATGTTAAGTCACTGGTCTATACTATCAAGCATTAAGTTCATGGTCTATAACTAACAGCATTAAGTCACTGGTCTATAACTAACAGCATTAAGTCACTGGTCTATACTATCGCATTAAGTCCATGGTCTATAACTATACAGCATTAATACTGGTCTATAACTAACAGCATTACATTCACTGGTCTATAACTATCAGCATTAAGTTCACTGGTCATACTATCAGCATTAAGTCACTGGTCTATAACTATCAGCATTAAGTCCAACTGTCTATACCTAACAGCATTATTAGCAAGGTCCTTATAACTAACAGCATTAAGTCACTGTTCTAAACTATCAGCATTAAGTCATGGTCTATAAACTTAGCAATTAAGTCACTGGTCTATAAACTAACAGCATTAAGTCACTGGTCTATAACTATCAGCATTCAGGTTAACTACTGGTCTATAATATCAGCATTAAGTCACTGGTCTATAACTATCACGCATTAAGTACTGGTCTATAACTATCAGCATGAAGTCACTGGTCTATAACTATGCGCATCCTATCAATTAAGTCACTGGTCTATAACTAACAGCATTAATTCACTGGTCTATAACTACAGCATTAAGTCACTGGTCTATAACTAACAGCATTAAGTACTGGTCTAAACTATCCGCATTAAGTCACTGGTCTATAACTAACAGCATTAAGAAGTCACTGGTCTATACATCAGCATAAGTCACTGGTCTATAACTATCAGCAACACTTAAGTCACGTGGTCTATAACTAACAGCATTAAGCTACTGGTCTATAACTATCAGCATTAAGTCACTGGTCTATAACTATCAGCATTAAGTCACTGGTCTATAACTATCAGCATTAAGTCACTGGTCTATAACTATCAGCATTAAGTTACTGGTCTATAACTAACAGCATTAAGTTACTGGTCTATAACTACAGCATTAAGTTACTGGTCTATAATATCAGCTTAGTCACTGGTTCTATAACTTCAGCATTAAGTACTGTCTATAAACCATCAGCATTAGTCATGGTCTATAAACTATCAGCATTAAGTCACGTGTCTAAACTATCAGCATTAGTCACTGGTCTATAAAAACAGCATTAAGTCACTGGTCGTATAAACTATCAGCATAAGTCACTGGTCTATAACTATCAGCATTAAGTTACTGCTATACTACAGCATTAAAGTACTGTCTTAACTACAGCATTAGTCACTGGTCTATAACTAACAGACATTAAGTCACGTCAATGCATACATGGTCAACACAGCATTAGTCACGGTCATAACTAGCACATAAGTTAACTGGTCTATACTAATCAGTCAATTAAAGTCATGGTCTATACTAATCAGCATTACGTTCTGGGTCTATAAACTATCAGCATTAAGTTACTGGTCTATAACTCACAGCATTTAAGTCACTGGTCTATAACTATAACAGCATTAAGTCACTGGTCTATACTATACAGCATTAAGTCACTGGTCTATAACTAACAGCATTAAGTCATGGTCTATAACTATCAGCATTAAGTTACCTGGTCTATATAACTATCAGCATTAAGTCATTGGTCTATAACTATACAGCTTAAGTCACTGGTCTATAACTAAACAGCATTAAGTCACTGGTCATAACTATCAACTAACATAAGTCACTGGTCTAATAAACTATCAGCATTAAGTCACTGGTCTATAACTTCAGCATTAAGTCACTGGTCTATAACTAACAGCATTTAAGCACTGGTCTTAAACTATCAGGCATTAAGAGTCACTGGTCTAAACTATCACATTATACTGGTCCTAAATACAGCATTAGTCATGTCTTAACTATCAGCATTAAGTCACTGGTCTATAACTAACAGCATTAAGTCACTGGTCTATAACTATCAGCATTAAGTCACTGGTCTATAACTATCAGCATTAATCACTGGTCTATAACTATCAGCATTAAGTCACTGGTCTATAACTATCAGCATTACGCACTGGTCTATAACTAACAGCATTAAGTTCATGGTCTCGATACTAACAGATTAAGTCACTGGTCTATAACTATCAGCATTAAGTCACTGGTCATAACTAACAGCATTAAGTCACTGGTCTATAACTATCAGCATTAAGTCACTGGTCTAAACTATCAGCATTAGTCACTGGTCTATAACTATCAGCATTAAGTCACTGGTCTATAACTATCAGCATTAAGTCACTGTGTCTATAACTATCAGCATTAAGTCACTGGTCTATAACTAAAACGCATTAAGTCACTGGTCTAATACTAACAGCATTAAGTCACTGGTCTATAACTATCAGCATTAAGTCATGTCTATAACTAGCATTAAGTCACTGGTCAAACTATCAGCATTAAGTCACTGGTCTATAAACTAAGAATTAATCACTGGTCTATAACTATCAGCATTATAGTCACTGGTCTATAACTAACAGCATAAGTCACTGTGGTCATCATAACAGCATTAAGTCATGGTCTATAACTATCCTAATTAAGTACTGGTTAATAACTAACAGCAATTAATTCAACTGGTCTAATAACTAACAGCATAAGTCACTGGTTCATAACTAATCAGCATTAATCACTGGTCTATAATAACACATTAAGTCACTGGTCTATAACTATCAGCGATTAAGTCACTGTTCTATAACTACTCAGCATTAAGTCACTGGTCTATAACTAACAGCATTAGTCACTGGTCTATACTATCAGCATAATCACTGGTCTATAAATCGATTAAGTCCACTGGAATACTAAAGCATTAAGTCACTGGTCTTAACTACAGCATTAAGTCATGGTCTATAACTACGAGCATTAAGTCACTGGTCTATAACTCAACCACTTAACACTGTCTATACGAAACAGCTTAGTCACTGGTCCTAAACTATCAGCATTAAGTCACTGGTCTATAACTACAGCATTAAGTCCACTGGTCTAAAACTAACAGCATTAAGTCACTGGTCTATAACATCAGACATTAAGTCACTTCACTGCGTCTATAACTAACAGCATATTAAGTACTGGTCTATACTAACAGCATTAAGTCACTGGTTCCTATAACTATCAGCATTAAGTCATGGTCTATACTTCAGCATTAAGTCACTGGTCTATAACTATCAGCATTAAGTCACTGGTCCTATATAAAGCATGTAACTTACACTTCTGGTCCTATAACTATCAGAGCATTAAGTCACTGGTCTATAACTACAGCATTAAGTACTGGTCTATAACTAACAGCATTTAAGTCACTGGTCCTATGAACTACCACATTAGTCATGTCTATAACTATCGCATTAAGTCACTGGTCTACCTAACAGCTAAGCACTGGTCTATATACAGCATTAAGTCACTGGTCTATAATAATCAGCATTAAGAAGTTCACTGGTCTATAACTAACAGCATTAGTCACTGGTCTATAACTATCAGCATTAATTACTGGTCTATAACTACAGCATTAAGTTACTGGTCATTAACTACAGCATTAAGTCCCTGGTCTATAACTATCAGCATAGGTCACTGGTCTATACTAACAGATTAAGTCACTGGTCATTACTATCCAGCATTAAGTCACTGGTCCTATAAACTAACACATCATTAAGTCACTGGTCTAAATACAAAGTACGCATAACTCTAGCATTGAAGGTCACTGGTCCTAAAACTATCAGCATTAAGGTCACTGTCTATAAATCGAACATTTATTAAGTCCTGGTCTAATAAATATCATAAGTCACGATTTATCACTATCAGCTCGGTCTATAATAACAGAATTAAGTCACTGGTTATCAGAACAAGCATTTAGTCACTGTCTAAACTAATCAGCATTAAGTCACCCAACTACAACTCCCAGCATTCCTCTACAAGCACTCTGTAGTTAGGGAATTCGAACTACAACTCCCAGCATTCCTCTACAAGCACTCTGTAGTTAGGGAATTCGAACTACAACTCCCAGCATTCCTCTACAAGCACTCTGTAGTTAGGGAATTCGAACTACAACTCCCAGCATTCCTCTACAAGCACTCTGTAGTTAAGGAATTCAAACTACAACTCCCAGCATTCCTCTACAAGCACTCTGTAGTTAAGGAATTCTGGGAGTTTCCAAACATCTGGAGATCTACTGGTTGCCTATCCCTGATATATAGATATTCCTTCCTGTCCAGCAATCAGCAGCTCTCCTTTGTTTCTATTGAGAGGGGAGGGGTGAGGTGAGAGACAGTCACATGTTTCACAAAGGAAGTGACATATAAGTCTTGCAACTTCCTACTAACACTCAGAAAATGTTTTGATTGGCTAACGCTGCTGTCAATCTAATATTAAGCACATCATTGGATACAACATTAAAAGGGAAGTGAGAAATATTTTCCTTTATAAGCTTCCATTGCCTCCCTGTACAACTTCCTGGGGTGTGGCTAAACAGTCCATTTTGAAGATTCCATTATAAAACAGGAGTGGGGACTACTAAGTACTTTTATTTATTTATAGATTTTACCTTATTTACATTTCTATATAATTTAATGTCATTACTACATATTTGTTAATATTGATATAACTATTTATTTAGTGCTTAAACATCACATAAACACTGTCCCTATGTATATTACTTTTACCCACCCCCACCAACATAGTACCGCCGAAAAATCCAATGTATTCCCCATGAAATTATACATTTATTTATATAATATAATAATATATATATATATATATATATATATATATATATATATATACATAGAAGATAGTACCGCACACAGAATATATTTTTCAAATTTGCTTCAGTTTATTGTCCACATATACAATGCGACGTTTCGAGGATATACAACATCCCCTTCCTCAAGCAGGACAAAAACCATCACATGTTCCACTCAGTCTCCTCCCCTTTTACCTTCTCTAGCAGAAAGTGACCTCATGGATCTTTAACTCACATATAACCTACCCCTGTAGTGGATTTCTATGGGAGGAACTGTAAGATTATAGCCTTATAACCTACCTCTGTAGTGGATATCTATGGGAGAAACTGTAAGATTATAGCCTTATAACCTACCCCTGTAGTGGATTTCTATGGGAGGACCTGTAAGATTATAGCCTTATAACCTACCTCTGTAGTGGATATCTATGGGAGAAACTGTAAGATTATAGCCTTATAATCTTACAGTTTCAGGAGGAGAAGGAAACCATAGGCCACAAAGGCGTAGGTTATAATAAATAATGCACCCCCAACTGTAAATTATAAGGATATTAGAAGTCACCTTGGAGTTCCGTGCCCTGTATAAAAGGTACTCGGCCTGCAGTCTCGTGCTTTATATGGTCACGGAACTCCTCAGTGACTTGTAATATCCTTATAATTTACAGTTGGGGGTGCATTATCCACTATATAATCATATCAGCATTACAACCCCCTCCAATTCCATACTCTATAAGAACAAATTCCCTCAGAAAAGACCTTGAGACCCCTTACTCCCAATTCATATAAATAGATGCAGATTATAATCCCTATTTAAACCTTTGGGATAAAGCGTATCTAAATGTCCAATCCACCAAACCATGCATTTCTGCAGGAGAGCAACCCTGTTGCCTCCCCTCTCTGGTATAGGAACAGACTCCAGCACCATAAACTTCAGGTCGTTTTCACTATGGTTCTCCCTCCACAAAATGTTTCGGCACCGGTAATTTCACATCACGAGTTTTGATGCTTGATCTATGTTGGGAAATGCGAGATTTGATGGATTGAATTGTTTCCCCCACATATAATAATCCACACGGGCACCGTATATGATGTACCTAGTGTCACAGGTAAAGTAGCCCCAAATGGTGTATACCTTTCCAGTCGTGGGATGTTTGAAACAATCACTTCTGTACATAATTACACTGCACACATCTTAAATATGGTTACATCCCTCTCTGTCGTGATCCCAAAAATGTTTCCCTACCCTTGTCACGTGAGGTTTGGTGGATTGGACATTTAGATAGGCTTTATCCCAAAGGTTTAAATAGGGATTATAATCTGCATCTATTTATATGAATTGGGAGTAAGGGGTCTCAAGGTCTTTGTTCTTATAGATTATGGAATTGGAGGGGGTTGTAATGCTGATATGATTACATGTGAATTAAAGATCCATGAGGTCACTTTCTGCTAGAGAAGGTAAAAGGGGAGGAGACTGAGTGGAACATGTGATGGTTTTTGTCCTGCTTGAGGAAGGGGATGTTGTATATCCTCGAAACGTCGCATTGTATATGTGGACAATAAATTGAAGCAAATTTGAAAATGATATTCTGTGTGCGGTACTATACCGCACACAGAACAATGCGAAATGCAGTTTCGGCAGGATCTATCTGCAAGGTTCATACATATTAGTAATTAATACAACAAGTTCCAGATTTACAGTCACTATGGGGTTAGGACTTGGTAGCACAAAATACTGATTGAATATACATGTTAGGGAGAGGTGTGGATAGAGTATAAAATGAAATAGATCCTTCTTATAACAGACGGTACCACATAGAATCATGTTATTATAATAGCATTGCCTTAATAATCTAACATATAAACACATAGTTCTCACTTAAAGAAATGGGTGGGGACATGCAAAGTATCTTATTTACTGCCTGTGGCAAAGGCATGTGTCTAGATATAATACAGCCTAATGGTATAGAGCAGGCGTGTGTAACTTGTGACCTTTTACCACAATTCCCAGCATTCTCTGTTTGCAGTAAGTTTTTTCTTAATATCCTGTAGCTAAGGCATCTGTCTAGATCTAATACAGCCTAAGCTTGTGACCTTTCGCATGTTTGAAAACTACAAATCCCAGCATTCTGTTTTGCAGTTAGGGTCTTCTTAATGAACTTTTCACATGTTTGAAAACTACAACTCCCAGCATTCCCTGACTGCACAGAATTCTGGAAAACGTAGTTTTCATACATCCTGGAATAAAGACATTTTCCTGACTTACAGACATTAAAAGCCCACGGTCATGCTTTAATGCTTCCTACCCAAGGGTTTGAACATGCAAGTGATTCATCTGCCCTTCCCTTACATCCATAGCTATTAGACTATTAGACTATTGGATTAGGGAAGCATTATATGGGTCAATTGGTTGGCGCAACGTTAATGCCCGCTTTGTGGCAGCAGCGCGAGTACCAGAAGAGGCACTAGTGCGGCCGTTTCAAAGTAATTTACCAGAGGTTACTCTTCACACGTAAGTATTAAACACCAACTAATAGCTGGCGATACTTATGTGCGGGTGAGATTCACCCAAAATCGCACAGCCTCTGGTAAATCCCGTACGGGAGAGAGAGCTTGTGCCTCTGGGTGAATCTCCCTGTTAGAGTCACTTCCAAATACCACCTACCTGGCAGTTATAATCTATAAAGTCTAAAGGTTCGTGCACACATGCGATCGCCGGTGCATGACGTGTGCAAACGGCCGTTTCGGATTATATTCATGCCGTGTATCAACAGATCGGCCATTTTAGCTGATAAAGTGCCCATACACGGCACGATTATCGTCCGTTCCTACGCATGTGTGTACGAACCTTAAGGCTGGGTAAACACCAGTAACGAACCAATAGTGCCACGGATTAGTCGGCTGGAAATATGTGATGGTGTGGGGCGGCCAGACGCGACCGAGTTCGATCATCTGTATCAGACAAATGGGTCAGTTAGTAAATCACGGCCAATCATGCAGTTTCCTATGGGACCACATGATCAGTCTGTCACATGCGCTGCTGGCTGCAGCCATTGTTACTGTGACCAACAGTCATCTCTCCTGGCAGGGCTCTCACACAAAGTAGATGCTCAGTTGGGACACATGTATTATATGTATCTAGACAAAATGGTATTAACCTGCAGATCTGAACACAGATCCAGGCAATCCTGCCACAATGTGCAATTCAATCTGAACAGCTCCATTGGACATCCTGAGACCCTATACAGGATCCAGAATAACATGCTAGGTTCGTACTTATTGGTAATTACCACAGCAAGTTCCAGATTTACAGTCACTATGGTGTTAGGAAACACAGGATTCTGATTAGCTTGACAAGTTATGGAGAGGTTTGGATAAAGGAGCTAAAAGCTCCCCACAGGGTATAAAATGAAGTAGAGCCTTCTTATAACTGAAGGTACCTGACAGCCTCATGTTTAATATATTAATATTGGGGTAAAAACTGCCCATTTCTCTAAGAATGCTGGGTAGTTTCAGAGACATGCCAAGTCATTTAATCATAAACAGACACTTCCTATCTAGCAAACAGAAACTGGATTGTCTCATTACTTTCTATGGAGAGGGGAGGGGGAGTAAATGTGAGAGTGTGAAGAATGTTCTAATTGGCTAAGACTGTCACATGTTTTACAAACAGCACATAACTGGGTGTAATACAGGAACTTCCTTACACTTCCTATCTTGTCATGGACAGTGCCTAAGAGAATGTTTTGATTGGCTAACAGTGGAAGATCAGAACCTCTCATTGGATGTTAGTAAAATTCCACTTCCTTTTAGTGTCTACATGGAGACCCTGTAGAAATCCTGGGGGTGTGTCTTAACCTATCATTTGGAGTTTTCCATTCAAACTTAGGGGTGTCCAGTAAAGTAAGTTTGGTTTATTAATTGTATATAAATTGTTTTGTAATTCAGTAGTAGGTAGTAGTACTATACTTTGTATGGTGTTATTTCTTATGGTGATTTTAATTAAATAGTGCTAATTACACACATACATATGGACCTTTCCTATGTGTAATAATGCTATATACCCCCACCTAGTTAGTTGCTCCATAAAAGTTGCTCCAATCTCCATAAAAATATACATTTATTTATATAATATAATAAAAATAAAATAATAATAATATAAGGGATAAGGGGTGTGTATATATATAATATATATATATATATATATATATATATATATATAATTAAAATGAAGCAGCGCTCCTCCATATAAAACAGGCTCGTATTTATTGTATATCGTCACACGTTCAAAAACAGGCGACGTTTGGGCGTAACAGCGCCCTTTCTCAAGTAACCTGTGACTATGTTATACATGTTACTTGAGAAAGGACGCTGTTACGCCCAAAACGTCGCCTGTTTTTGAACGTGTGACGATATACAATATATACAATAAATACGACCCTGTTTTACATGGAGGAGTGCTGCGTCGTTTCTATTTTCTATTGTGTGTGGAACAGAACCACGGATTCTGTATTGGAGCTTGCACCCATATATATATATGATTGTTGCAGAGTGCCGCTAACATTGCTATGCTATGTTATATATATATATATATATATATATATATATATATATATATAGTCGGCAGCCTGGGTGCACTAATCCAAACTAGTACAAACTCGAGAAAAACGGAGGCACTCACAGGGCTTCTCAAATGGCATCAGCGTTTATTTGAAGTGGTTGACATGTTTCCGCCCCAGCAATGGGGCCGTCTTCAGAACATCTGAGGATCGTGTGACCATAGTTTAAATACCTGTGACATCCAATCCGTGAGCGTACATAGATGTGAGTCAAAAGTGTGGTAGTGACTGTGGCCAATCGGAACAAAGAGGTGTGTGGTCCGAGGGCCAATAAGAAAAAGGGGTGTGTCTAACTAACGTCATGTTAGCCAAGCAAGCATTAACTCATTCACATAAAGGCAGCAAGGTATCCAACGGGGTGCAGTGCCAAGTGACACTTAGAACAGAGAGAATGGGCTATACATAAGAGACACACCACTATGTGTTAAAGTGCTGAAGTGCTATAAAGTGAGTAGTGCTGGTGTGATAAATATTTAAAAACACATAAAAACGAACATCTATATGGAACTCTACTGAGAATGTAAAACACAACAAGGGCTAGAAAGCAATAAATTGTAAATACAATAAATTAAGTTAATGATCGTAAAAAGTACTAATACCGGACCATACTATATTGGGACTGGGGGTATGAACTAGATAAAATGGACTTGAATAAATAAATAAATGAATACTGGGAACATTGAAAGTAGGCACCAATCATTAATTCAATGTCATATGTAGGGATCATAACTTGGAAAGTTCTAAATACAAAGTAAGTAAATTAATCATCCAATAATCAAACTCTAAAAATGTATAGAAACCAAATATCAGAAGAAACAAGTGAGTCTCCTGATACATAGGAAACTAGTTGATCATATATAAATGGGACTTGGAAGGGGAAAACATCAGGGATGAACATATAAATATGTAAATAGGACAAACTGATAATGAACGCTGTGTCATGAAATTTATGGAAAAGGTTCAGAACATTAATATCTGAAGTTCATAAAAAACATTGTAGGGACCATTATTCATTGAGGCCACGTGGTGTTAGAGTCCCCAACTGATATATCCATTTAGCTTCGCGTCTCAACAGCACCTTTTCAGTGTCCTCCTTTTGTATTCTGCTGATGGGTAGACCGTCAATAATCATCCACCGTAAACTACTAATGGAATGATTGTGAAGACTGCAGTGTTTGGCTACAGCCATGTCCCCGTATTTGCTCTGAAGATTTCTATTCTTGTCAGTTAGAGCTTGTCTAATAGACATACGGTGGTTGGCCATACGTTCTCTAAAGGTAGTCGAAGTCTTTCCTATAGACCACATGGGCATGTGATGTAATATATAATGTTGCGGCTAGTACATGTATAATGTCCCTTAATTTTGATGCGTTTGCCCGTATGTGGATGTGGAAATGAAGTCCCTGACCGGCCACGTTTAAATGTCTGTTGAATAGATACATTACTAAATGGGAGAGAGTTGTCGTTCTTTACCATGTTCCAATGTTGAACGATTAATTTTTTTATTATGGGGCTCCTTGGATTATATTCTGTATGTAATCTGATCACATCTTGTTTAATTTTGGATTTCGTATGGTTAGTAGTGACGGTTTCCTTCGCTTTAATGAAAGAAGTGTCGATAAGATGTTTAGGATATTGTCTGTCAGATAGTCTTTTGCTGAGATCTTCTAGTTGAGAGTGAGCCTGGGCGGCATTACTGTTGTTTCTCAACACCCGTAACGCTTGGCTATATGGAATAGATTTTTTAAGCGATGTGGGGTGACAGCTTCTGTGATGGAGGATTGAATTTCTGTCGGTTGGTTTCCTATATAAGGTTGTTTGTAATTTGCTGTCCGAAGTGAAGATACGTAAATCAAGGAAATCCA
The DNA here is from genome assembly GCA_019447015.1 of Hymenochirus boettgeri. Classification (NCBI taxonomy): domain Eukaryota; kingdom Metazoa; phylum Chordata; class Amphibia; order Anura; family Pipidae; genus Hymenochirus; species Hymenochirus boettgeri. The sequence continues at coordinate 31,856 of JAACNH010002905.1, forward strand.
CCGTACTAGGATCAATACAGGCTGTCAACTTAATAGGTGTGTCAAGATTATTGCTCTCGGTAACAAATTTCTCAGCATCTTGTATGGTGCCTTCCCACACAAAAAATAAATCATCTATATAGCGACGATATAATACTATGTTCTTATTATAGTTGCCAAGAATGTGTCTCTCCTCAAAGACTTGCATGTATAAGTCGGCAATGGATGGAGCTACATTGGAGCCCATGGCACTCCCAGAGAATTGTTTATAGAAGGTTTTTCCAAACCTGAAATAATTATTAGTCAAGATCAACTCAAGTAATTCCATAAGGCATTCAATGGGTGGGTTTTTGTGGTGTGCTGTGATAAGGGATGTGCGACAGGCATTAATTCCATCAAGTTGGGGGATCACTGTATATAGACTTGTGACATCACAGGTCATGAGAATCATATTGGATGATATCTCCATATGCTGAATCTCTTCGCGTAAATGTGTACTGTCTTTGATATAAGAAGACATCTTCTGAACTAAAGGTTGTAAAAAGGAATCAAGATAAATCGCTAGAGGCTGAAAAAGTGATCCCCGGGCTGACATAATGGGGCGGTAACGAATAGATAATCGGACATTTTGGATATGACGTGCTTAAACACTCCAATTCAACAGCGTTAATCCAGCTGGACTCCATCATAGTTTTCAGAATGAGATCTACTTTCTTCTTTAATTCGCATGTGGGGTCCGCTGCAAGTTGTATGTATGTCTAAGAATCTGATAGCTGATCTGTAAGTTCTTGTATGTAATAAGTCACATCAAGTACCACGATTGCACCGCCTTTGTCCGCGGGTCTAATTACTATAGAAGTATCATCTCTTAACATTTGTATAGCCCTCCTTTCTTCTTCAGATAAATTAGGCGTGTGTTTAAAAGAATGATCGCGACTGCACAGTTCTACCGAATTGGAAACCAAATGATTAAACACCTTTAACAAAGCCGGAGTATTAGGGAGATCATATTTCTTTTTAGAGATATACTTATGATGATACCATTGTGGACTCGTCTGTTGTTGTGTGTACTTGAAGTGATTTTTGTATTTGAGGTTGCGTTGGAGCTTGAATAAATCAACTTCAAAATTGAATACATTGAGGCTATTGGTAGGAACAAATGAAAGACCTTTGTGTAATAATTTGTTTTCTGCATCGGTTAATTGGTGTTGACTCAGGTTATATACTACCGTTTCCGTGGAATTCTTGGTGGTTTTATAGTGACTGTGTCTGCCCCTCCTAATGGGTTTCTTGTAGTTTTTGTTGTTGCTCTTGTGTTCATACCGATGGTAGTGGGGGGATGTGGGGGGGGGAGGGGACGCCCTCCCCCTCTGATGAGTCCCCCGAACTGTCGACTGTAAAAAGTGGAAGTCGTTTTGTGCGTTGTTTAAATCTTGACTGTTGTCTCTGGCCTGTTAACCATCCATAAACTCTTTTGTCGGTATAGTCAAGGTCAACTGTCTTACGTTTATTAGTTTTAAATGCTATAAGTTCTTGTTTGTACTTATCGACCTGTTCATTTAATTTGTTCATCCAATCAGTGTTTCTGTCTGCCACCAGAGCTGCCATGTGATTTTGTTCAAACGTTTGTATATCAAGTTTGGTTTTCGCTAGATCTTTGCTAGACTGGTCTATAACTATCAGCATTAAGTCACTGGTCTATAACTAACAGCATTAAGTCACTGGTCTATAACTAACAGCATTAAGTCACTGGTCTATAACTAACAGCATTAAGTTACTGGTCTATAACTAACAGCATTAAGTCACTGGTCTATAACTAACAGCATTAAGTCACTGGTCTATAACTATCAGCATTAAGTCACTGGTCTATAACTATCAGCATATAG